>APFE030445348.1:3685-15078 GCA_000404065.3 Pinus taeda | reverse complement strand
GCCTACACACTTCTTCTTCAATCGCGCTGCGTACTGTTGCTGCAGGTACGCACCCAGATACACTATCACGCCGCGTACTTCACTGAAGCCACGCACCCAAATACACTATCGCGCCGCGTAATTTTTCTGTGCGTATGCACCTGAACCTCCGTCGCTCTGCGTACCCACACACTGCGCCTTCGTCGCCTCTGCGTACCCACGCACTTATCCTTCTTCTGCTCTGCGTGCCCATGCACTTGCACCGTTAATCTCCTGCGTACCTCTGATTAGGGCCGAAATACAGTCAGATGCTCAGATTTGATCTTGCGCTGCGCTCGAGAGATCACCTTCACAGATTCGCTTTCCACTTCACTTTCATATAGATCGAGCTTTTGAAACAATAACCCAATATTTCAGATCTTAAGATATTCAACCCAAAAGCATACACAAGCCAAATGATCTCCTTTGCTTTTTATAGGCAAGCTCTTCCTCAAATCATGGACCAATACCACGGGCCAAAACCATAATAATACAATACCGTCGGCTAAATACCAAGGGTTAAACATAAGAAACCCCACGTGTGCGCGCTTTACTGCCTTGAAGAGTGTGCACTGGGGGTACACACCTCATGAATGGGTAACCTGCGTGACGGGACGCGGTCCCTGCACGGCGTACCTGCAGGTACGCATCTTCTGAACTGTTCTCTTGCGTACTTCTTAATTCTTATCATATTGAGAGCCATGCCATGGGTGTTGCCATCAAGTAAAACATCTATAACATATAACCATACCAGAAACATAATGCCAACACAATAGTGGGCTTCTATGGGACACAATAGTAACAATATGGACACTACATAAGTAGATCAATATAATAAGTGGGTTGTACTAATAACAATAAGGGGTTACACTAGTAGTATAGGGGCCTAACATTTTTCTGAATTTTATAGATGGTGCATGTAATCAGTTGAGGACCTATGTTTGGATTACGCAGTTATGGAGAGTGGATTTTCCAATTAAATATGGGCTAATTCCTATAGGAATTGCACAAGAAAGTAGGGGGTTGGCAGGCAACAGAATTGGCTAAGTGTTGGCTTGAGCTGGCTTGTGAGGTAGAGAGTTAGATTGTATTAGTGCAAGAATTGTTCAGGACGAAAAAGCATTGTATTTTCTTCTCAGACCTTCTGGTTAATGCAATATAGATAGTTGGGGATTTTAGTAGTTGCTTTACCCAAAGAAATTTTGTGTTATGTGTGATTGATATTATTCCTTTTCTGCTTATTGTTTTCATCGATCAATTTTGGTTTTCGCTGAAGAGTAGAGTAGATTCTTGTCTTGTGTTTTAGTATATCACATACACTATTGAATATACAATAAAAATCTACATGGTATTAGAGTTGAAGACAGTATAGAAGAGGAGAATTCGATTTTGTTGTGTAGGTGAAAATCAAATTTGCAAGTTCATACTTCAGAGCAACAATATGTCATTCTATGGTTTGCGGCTTGAGTATGCCTTGGAGGGAAACTCGAATTACATAGCTTGGAAGGATACGATGGAGGTAGTGTTGGAAGAAAATGGCCTCAAGGAATTCATAGATCATGACATTCCTAAGCCTCTAGCATCAGATGCTAAATATCTCGCTGAATGGAGAAAGGGTGTGGCAAAAGCAAGAAGAATTTTCCTGGAAGGAGTTCGAGACCACATTGTCTCAAGTCTACACGATAATGATACTCCATACTGAATGTGGAAGGCATTGACGAAACCTGTTTCAAAATAGAAGTGACCATAAAAGGTTGGCACTGAAGGACAAACTCAGAAAGATCAAGATAGAGAAGGGTAACTCAATTCCAAAGTACTTGACCAAGTTCACCCATTGTCGGGTTGAGCTTGGAAGTGTCAGGATTATTGTTGCCAAAGACGATATGATGAGCCTAGATCTTCTAGGACTTCCCAAGAGTTGGCATAGTTACCAAGACTCAGTTAATGAGAGGGAGAAGCTACCAGATTGGGAGTGACTGTGGTTGGATTCGGTACATGGAGAGATTCAAAGGAACACCAGAGGCAGATCCTCATCAAAGATTGATGATGAGGAGAATTGTGCCTTAGAAAGTAAGGCAATGAAAAGGAAGTGGAAGTCATCCCATTCCAAATCATATTATTTTCATGGTGGTAAGAAGAAGGACATATTGAAATTCAAGTGCTTTCATTGTCATGATCTGGGACATTTTGTGACGAAGTGCTTGCTCAAGAAGGCCGGTAAAAAGCCCTCAGGAGGAGCGGCACGTGAGGCTCTTGCCTCACAATTCGAACTGGAATTTACCCTCATTACATGTATGGTGTCATCGATGATGGATAGTATACGGTACCTGGACAATGGAGCTTCTTTCCACATGACTGGTAATAAAGAGTTCTTCAGTAACTTGGAGGAGAAGGATCTCTAAATGCATGTCGATATGGGTGATGATGGGAGGTATGGTGCTACCGGGCTTGGTACAACTACCTTTCAGAGGGAGTCAGATTCTCCCTTCACTTTGCGACATGTTATGTATGTTCCTAGTTTGAAGAAGAACTTGGTATTTGTTGCCATGTTGGAGGATAGAGTCTATGTTGTGATATTTAGTAAGGGAAAGGCGTTATTTCATCACATAGCCATGGGACATGTAAAGAGGATAGGGGTTCGAGTAAAGAATCTCTTTAAGTTGGATGTAGAAGATTGTTCTTCCTTGAGCATGAAAGTAGAGAGGGTGTAGAGCCGAGACAATGTGATTTTTGGCACAAGAGGTTGGGTCACTTGCATCATGGCGCTTTAAAAATCATGCAGAAAATTTCTACCGGCCTTCCCAAAGGTACACTAGAGCAAGTTGACACATGCAAAGGGTGTACTTTAGGAAAATACACCAAAGCTTCCTTTCACGACAAATACAATCAAGCATAGGTGATACTCGATCGAGTCCATTCAGATGTGTGTGATCCATTCTTGACAACATCCACAATCAAGAACATGTATTATGTTATATTTGTTTTTGATTTTTTTTGTATATGTTGGATCTTCTTCATGTAGAAGAAAGATCATACTTTTGCAAAGTTTTTTGAGTTTAAAGCATTGGCCGAGAAAAATATTGGAAGGAAGGTTAAATCTCTCAGGAGTGATAATGGTGGAGAGTATGTGTCTAATGATTTTAAAAACTTATGTGTGGTAGAAGGCATTCGGCAAGAGTTGATAGCACCTCATAACCTACAACAGAATGTGATGGATGAAAGGAAGAATAGAAGCATAGTAGGGGCACCATGGGTGATGTGTCATGATCAGGGTTTGCCACTACACTTCTGGGTCGAGGCATGCAACACAACTGTTTATTTGTAGAACATAATCTCTCATTGAATTATTGGGATGAGTACACCGGAAGAGGATTTTTCAAGGAAGAAACCAGATGTGGGTCACTTCAGGATTTTTGGTTCATCAATATATTGCCATGTAACCAAAGATGAATGGAATAAGCTTGATCCAACAATAGAGTTGGGGATTTTTTTGGGGTACACTGATACGCCTCACAACTATCTGGTGTACTTACTGACCAACAAGATGACAATGGTTCGCAGGGATATGAAATTCAATGAAGAGAAGGCCATGAGATGTTCCCTTGAGAGGGAGCTTTAGGTACATGTGGTTGAGGAGCTGAGCTCCTAAGGAGGAACCTTAGATTGATGTGGAGCAGCCACTTGTAGAGGATAAGGGAGTGGAAACACCTACTCATGCAGAGCCTTCCATAGATGGAGAAATCGCACTAGAGAGGTTGACAGGTTATTGCACGATGAGAGACAGAATGTGGCATCACCCACAACAAAGCATAGGTAGAGGAGGTCACCAGAGAGGTACACTGGATACGTGGCTCTTATGAGAGGATGTGTTGAGACATAGCCATCCTATTTTGAGGAAGAAGTGCAACAACTAGTTTGGGTTGATGCCATGATTGAGGAGTATGACTCCATTGCCAGGAATAGTGTTTGGGATGTGGTCCCAAGACCGACGGACAAGTCAGTGGTGAGTTCTCGATGGATTTACAAGGTAAAGCAAGTAATGGAGGTAGTGTGGAGAAACACAAGGCAAGCTTTGTGGCTCGAGGATTTTCTCAGGTGGAGGGGATTGATTACAATGAGACTTTTTCTCCTGTTGCAAGGTACTAGTCAATCAGATCCATTTTGGCACTGTCAGTGTAGATGGGATGGAAGATACATCATATGGATGTAAAGACAACCTTCCTTAATGGCATGATTTCGGAAGTGGTGTATATTGAGTATCCTGAAGGTTTTGATACCTTTAACTGAGAGTCGCATGTGTGTCGACTCAAGTGAGCATTATATGGGCTGAAACAAGCACCTCGTGCTTGGTACACCAGGATTGATAGCTACTTCACTAGCATGGGCTTCACCAAAAGTGAAGCAAATGTGAACCTTTACCATATTGTAGTTGAAGGTAAATTGTTGATTATTGTTTTATATTTCGACAATATGATTATGACAGGTGATGATAAGTTGATCAAGTCTTGCAAAGAGGACCTTGCAAGAGAGTTTGAAATGAAGGACTTGGGGCTCATGCACTACTTTCTAGGCATGGAAGTATGGCAAGGTTATGAGGAAATTTTTGTCTCTTAGGGAAAGTATGCCAACGAGATACTGAAAAGGTTCCACATGGAGAGAAGTAAACCCATGGAGACTCCTCTAGTAGGTAACTAGAGGAAGGAGGATGTTACTTTTGGTGAAGTAATGGAAACTACTATTTACAGACAACTTGTGGGTTCACTCATGTATTTAGTGAACGAACAACCAGACATATGTTATGCAGTTAACCAACTTAGTCAAGCGATGGTTAAGACAACCAAGCTTTATTAGAAGGAAACCAAGCATGTGTTAGATATGCCAGATGCACTAATTAGTATGGTTTATGGTACATACAGATAGAGAGAGTGAAGCTTCGTGGCTTCACCGATGCAGATTGGACAGGGAGTCCATCTGATAGGAAGAGAAATTTAGGAGGGATCTTTAGTATTGGGTCAACAATTGTTTCTTGGTAAAACATGAAACAAATCTCAGTTACACTCAGTTCAGTAGAGGTAGAGTACATGGTTGCTAGTCAAGTAGCTTGTGAGGTTATCTAGATGAGTAAGATTCTTGTTGGTTTGTTTGGTCAGTAGATGGACCCAACTATGATTTACTGTGACAATTAGAGTTGTATCAAACTCTCTGAAAATCTAGGTTTTCATGATTGGTCCAAGCATATTGATATACGGTATCATCATCTTTGAGATTGTGTGCAGAGGAGGATTATGTTGTTGGAGTACATTCCCAAAGAGGAGCAGGATGCAAATATTTTGACAAAGGCATTGTCAAGATGCAAATTTGAGTTTCACAGAGACAAGATCGGGGTAGCTAATAACCCCTTTCTTGTTGAGAGAGAGTGTTAAAAATAGAAACAAGAAATTCTAATTTAATTTGTCCTTGAATTAAATTGTGAATTAAATCGAAATTTTATTCTCATAGCAACTTGTAATAGTTAATTCAGTTAAATTGACTTAGGAAATTCAAGTTGTAAGTCTATCTAGAGTCATGTAGAGTGATCCCTAAATTTTAGGGGCCCATGTTGAGTTCTTTGGAGTTGTAATTAGATAACTCAGTCTAAATGAGTTATAGTTAGTTAAACTAGTTCTAACTATTGGAGGAACCAGTAGAGATCTAGTAGTGGAGTATTGCACCAGTGCATCACTAGTACCACACTAGTTAACTGAAGATTCACTCACAAATAATTCACGCATGTCAGTTTAGATTAAGACCCGGTTGAGATTAGAGTTTAGAGACAATGTACTATTAGTTGTATAATTTTTTGAATTTTACAGATGGTGCATTCAATCAGTTAAGGACCTATGTTTGGATTGTGTAGTTATGGAGAGTGGATTTCCCAATTAAATATGGGCTAATTCCTCTAGGAATTGTGCAAGGAAGTAGGGGCTTGGCAGGAAGCAGAATGGGATAAGTGTTGGCTTGATCTAGCTTGTGAGGTAGAGAGTTAGATTGTACTAGTGCAGGAAATGTTCAGGATGAACAAGCATTGTATTTTCTTCTCAGATATTTTGGTTAATGTAATATAGGTAGTGGGGGTTTTTAGTAGTTTCTTTCCCCAGAGAAATATTGTGTTATATGCGATTAATATTCTTCCTTTTCTTCTTATTGTTTTCATCGATCAATTTTGGTTTCCATTGAAGAGTAGGGTAGATTATTGTCTTGTGTTTTAACATATCACATAAGTTGTTGAATCTATAGTAAAAATCTACAATACCTCTATCAGGTGTTTCTGTAAGCTTCTCCTTGTTCTCATGGCTCAATTTTCTTGTAGCTTGTCACGGGCTAGATTATGTGGCTTCAAGGGAGGCATGTGCCCTATCACTCAGTTTCATCCTTGTTTTTGTCAGCTACTCTATTTTGGGTTTTAATTTGCAAGCCTTGCTGACTTTGTATGATGCTCCCTTCGAGGTTTTTCAACTAGCCTGCATGCTTGGTTTTTGTTATTTCACACTGGGTATGCATGCCTGGTTTTTTTTTTTATTTCATAGAGTAGCCTAGGGTTTGTTGTCCCATGGTTTTTTTTAAATATAAATATTTATTCTTGTCTTTGGATGGTGAATATTTTCTTGGTATGCACTTGGTACATATGCAAAATGAAGGCATGTTAGAGCATCTCCAGGATTTTTTTTCCGGTTAAAGTATCTTTCGGCTTAGTTTCTTTCTGGTCATAGTATCTTCTGACATATTCCATAGTAATGTGTGGTTACCTGTTTCGGCTTATCTAGTGCTCCCCACAAGGTTCTTTGAAGGGTCTGCATGCCCTGTTTCTTGTTTTTTTTAGTGTGGTGCCTTAGGGCTTGTTGTCCCTAGGTTATATGCATGCTATATTTAAACAATTTTTTATTTAATATAAAGTTGTTGGTTTTTGTCTTTTCAAAAAAGAAAAATATATATATATATTATTATCTAACTATTGTAATAAATAAATAAGTTGTATTAATTTAAATTATTATTATTAAAAATATTTTAAGTTATTTCAATAACACACACACACACAACAAATGCACACATTTCGATTTGAACTACACATAATGGAGGCTTCAAGAATTGATGTCTCTATTTAAAAAATAGAAAAAGATTAAACCCTCATTGAACCCATTTGAATATTGATTTCAGGTTCACATATGTTTTCATTTTAACAAGGCTTCTGAGGATCAGTCCATAGATTTTTTTCAATTTTAGCTTGGATCTCTCTCTTTATTCTCTCTCTCATACTCTTACACACTTAGAGTTTTCCTGGAGCATTATTGGAGCATGTTGGATTTGGAGAAAGAAGGAAGGAAAGCAACAAAGCATAAGGGGCTAGCGGAATCAACAACTATGGCTGGATTGCTTTGTAGGTACCAAGTTGCATGTATGATTTCCTTGCTAGTTTTGACATGCATGCTATATGCATGAAGTTATTTGGTTATGATATTTCATTGGCATGGATGATTGCCTTGATTGATAGCGGTTTTTCCTAGCCTTTCCATTTGATCATGGATAACCATGGTGTTGTGGGCTTTCCTTTTTTTTTATCTGATTGGTGTTTTTGTTCCTTATGCCTATGGGTTGAGTTATTAGTTCCTGGAGCCTTGGTTGGACAAACACTCTAGAAGCCCTGAAACAACTTGGGTTGAGTTACTAGTCCTGGATCTTTGGTTGGACAAATCCTCTGGAGCCCTTAGTGGGTTGAGTTATTAGTCCTAGAGCCTTGGTTGGACAAACACTCTGGAGCCTTGCAACAGTTGTGGGTTGAGTTACTAGTCCTAGAGCTGGGTTGGAACAAACATTGTGGAGGCTTGGATAGCTTGGGTAGAGACTGATATGGTGATGGTTAGTGATTTTTGTTGAAAATAGAAACAAGAAATGCTAAATATAGAAGTTCTAAAAATAGCACTGTCATAAATAGGATTTCAGGATACCTTCCTATTTCAGTTAGTCCCTGAACTAAAATAGTGAAGTAAAATTCGAATTTGATCTTAGCAACTGTTTGTAAATTAATTAATTAATTCATCTTGAGTTAATTAGTTAATGAAAAATAAACATGAAGTCTATGTGAGGACACGCAATAGTTATTCCTTTGATTAAGAGATTTATCCATTAGTTAAAGAGATAAGAGTGAGTTGTAATTAGTTAGCTCAGTTAACTGAGCTAAGTCCAGTTAGATTAGTTCCAACAGTTGGAGGAATTGATTGCAAGTTTAGTTAGTTAATGCTTGCATGCATGTAACTACTGCACTTCAAATAACTGAATATTCTCTCATAAATAACTCATGCATGTCAGTTCTGTCAGAGACCCAGTTGATATCAGATGGAGGGACAATGTACTATTAGTTTCAAGAATATTCTATTGTGAATATCTCTTGCATGCAGAAGGAATTTATTCCTTGGAGATTGTGCAGTTACTTCTTCAGTTTAGTGACTGTGATGAGGCCAATTCACACATGTGACATCATTGGACCCCAAGAAAAATTGCACAAGGAAATAGGAGGCTTGGAGGGATGTGGATGGACATATGTGTTGTCTATTCAGTCTGTGAGTTGTATTCTGAGATTGTACTGAGAGCTGGTTGGCTTCCAAGCTAAGGCTTTGTGTAATCTGAGATATTTTCCACTTGTATGATAGTACAAAGAGTGGGGTTTTAGGTTGTTGCTTTCCCCAGAGTTTATCATCTGTGTTCATGTGTGTTTGCTTCTCTTCTCAGTTATATTTGTTCAGTGTTTGATATTTCTCATGTTCGATTAAGCTTCCAGAAAGTTTGATTGTAGAAATAGATCTAGTATACTGCTTTAGAACATTGCATTATCAGTTGATCTACAGGTGAAATTTCTACAATGTTAGGTCATGAGGTGGAATCACTAGTTGAGGGTTGAGGTGGTTTTGCCTCTAGAAGCCCTGGTTTGGTTTTGATTGGTTTATTCCATTAGATCCCACATTCATGCTTGGAATATGACACAGGGCTGATTAGTTGAAAGAGAGATTTGGTTCAACCCAGTCTATGGTTGGGTAGTATGTGGATGTCCCTGACTTGGTTGGAATTTGCATATGTTAATAAGAACTCTCTTCCTCTTGTATTTCATGAGTAAATGTACTTGTTAATTTGTGGCTTTGATGGCTATTTGATCATGATGTATATGTTGTTCATTTGCTGGATATATGTTGGTTATATGATGTATAATGCCCACGGTCCTTAATGTGTTTTGATTAGTAAATGAAAGCTTATTTAATGCATGGCCTAATAGATGTCATTGCAACTATTACGAGAGGGCATTAGACCTTCTTGATAATTCTCAAATAAGTATCAAACCCCTATGTTCAGATGCCCATTCATGACCTATAGATTACATGTTTTCAATTGTTTGACAAAATGACTATCATGGTTAAGCCAGGTTAGGTCAAATACTTAATCAATTCTTGTGTTAACGGCTTTGTATTTATGTGTTTTATGATTTCTGAAATTCTCATTAAGTTCTGGGAAATGGTTGGGTGTTAGGCCTTGAAAAGGTGGCTCAGATCTCGGGGTCACAAGATAAGAACTAGGAAATATAGACTGTAGTAGCTGGGAGGAAAGGTTATCAGAGTGAATGGAGAGTTATAGTCACTAGATTTCCTTTTGATTAGAGAAAATTGGGCTCTAGATCAATGAAAAATAAAGTTAACTCAGGGTTTGGGCACTTAGAGTTGTTGTTTATCTCTCTTGGAGCACCTTAGGGAAGTCAGTAAAGTTTCAGATTGTTGATTCCACTCCCTTAACTTTACTTAGGGAGTTTAATCATGCCATAGTAGTCCCTAACTCTTGTTTACCCTGGCAGGTTGGTGAAACTGGGTAGATATGGGAGGGGTGGTTACAAGGTGGTATCAGAGCTCCAAAGTTCAACACTTGGGTTGGGTGGGTGGAATGTGTTTGTCATGCTTGCATGTAGGTTGTATATGTACTTGTTAGGTATGCATGGTTATGGTCATTGTTGCAGTTGTGTTGTCATGTGGAAGTGATGATGTTGATGTTGAGATGATTGATATGATGATTTCATTATATGAATGCCTATGTTGTGCTAATCTGAATCAATCTTGTAGACAATGTAGCCTCCCCTAAATTTCACTGAGGTACATTTGATTGTGGTTATATTTGGTTTTATATAACATAGTAGGTTTGCAGGAAGTAGAGGATCAAATATGAATAGAAGAATGGTGGATGGCAATTTACGTGATTCTCCCTACAGATCAGATGAGCAACATGGTGATGAGTACTCCCATCACATGGTAGATACATTAAGAAGTTTGAAAGCAAAGATTAGGAGTTGTAAGAAAGATAAAGATAGGATCATTTAGTCACAAGAGAGAAATTCTAGGGTACAAAAGAAGCAAGGAGAGGTTAATGCAATTATGATTTAGAGCCTATCAAACTTGTAGAGATAGGGACCACTTAGGAGCAGTGATGGATAGGAGGAAAGGACAAAAGATGCATATGGCAGTAGGTCTCAAATAGTGTTAGGTCCCTATAATACTAGTGCATTCCCTTATTATTATTGTCATCGTAGCCCCTTATTGTTATTGTTGTGCCCATGTTATCCCCATATTGTTATTATTGTGCCCCATATAAGCCCACCATTCTTATTGTTGTGTCCTTATGTTATTATTGTTATGTCGGCTCTGATTATATTGTGACCCCTTAGACTCCTATATATAGAAAGGAGGTCTTGTCATTTGTAGTATTAAAATTATTCGTTTATGTAATGTAAAGGAGGTTTCCCCCTCTAAGAGGCTAATTTTGAAGTCAATGATCTATCTCTTCTATTTTCTGAGTTGGTTGCATAACAATTGGTATCAGAGCTTTGGATTTTAGGGTTTTGCTTCTTCAAACAAGTCATCGTGGAAATTTTTCTATAATATTTTTTCTATGAAGTTTCAGAACCTAAAATTAAAACCCATTTGAGAAGAAATTGTGATGAACCGCATGACCAAATTTCAGATATTTTCTTGCTATATTTTCGGATATACAAAGTGAGGAATTTAGGGTTTTTGTAGGCTCCTGAATTCGATCTCAAACAGGTCACCTTGGAAAAATCATCATAAATTTCTCAGTGAGCATCAGATTCAAATTTCATAAATGTGTTAAAAGGAGGATGGAATGTAGTTTGTTCGGTATCATTTTCAGAGCCAAAGGTCGAAACAGTGACATGTGGCACATCATACAAGTTTGATCTACTGAACTGGTCTATAATTAGGTCATCACAAGAGATTAGGCATAACTCTTTCTTTGAGAATCCAATCGCGATCAGACCTGTGGGGTTGGAAAGAGGAATTAGAGGGTATCAT
>APFE030445343.1:138891-154710 GCA_000404065.3 Pinus taeda | reverse complement strand
TGTTGGAACTAAATAACTTCCTCTAGAATACTATAAATATAGGCCTTGGGCCAAAGGAGGGGAGGTTAAAAGTTGAACATTCTAAAGGGTAAATGCTGCTGGAATTAGGACTTCCATTGTTGACTTGTGAGGAGAGATCACTATCCTTCCTTGTTGCCATATTGGAGTGGGTGAGCTTGTCAAAGTAGAGGAAATCTCTTGTTGGACCCTGGGAGGAGCTTGCACAACACCAAGGCTCAGGTTGTAATGGTTCCTTTTTGTTTCCTTAATACAAATAAGTCCATTCTTCTCAATGATTTGTTGTTAATGAATTATTTCATGTACTCCTTGGTCTATATGATGAATATGCTTTGTTTTATGAAATATTCAGGTGTTATGTAATCGTTTGACTGTTAGTGTAGCAGGTCTTAAAGTGAAGGAGGAGCTCATCTGGATCAGCGAGGCTGGACTGCTACAACAAGCGTTGGATTTGAGGTAGGATCGAACGGAAAACACTTGATCTCTCATAGAATAACGTGTGTTTAGAGAAGGATTGCTCTTGTTTGGTTTGTTTGTCACTAGAGAGTCTTAGACTCCTAGGGAGGTTAGGTTTGTCCACAAAAATAACTCTTTCCGCATGACAGTGGTGAAAACGAGTTCTTTTTCAAACATACTTATGAATAAAAAATTGTCAAGCTACAAAAAATTCTTGGAATTTCTTTATGTATGATCAATTTTGCAAAACATGACAATTAAGAGTTTCATAGATATGTATGATCTGACTTTTCAAGAGCTTCTAAAATGTACTAAGCCGTTTTTTCAAAAAATGAAAGGGGATGCTCAGAAGAAGTCAAATTCATTACTTACTTATTTAAAAATATGAAATAATAAAATAAATGCAAATATAAAAGGAATCTTATATAAACTAATTTATTCATATTTCTAACTTTAATGAAGGAAAAATGACTAGGTACAATCATACTTCCAATGTAACCATGCAAACATTCTAATTCCTACATATATGTACAATTTAAACATTAGTAATCGGAGCATAAATAAAATTAAACTAAAAAACTAAATTTGAATAAAGAATGTACAATTATTGCTAATATATTATTTATAATTATCTTCTATTGAAATGTCCTTTCTAGTTGAATCTCAATTGGATCATAGAAATCTCAATGAATTTTTATTAATGATTGGAATGGATTCGAAAGAGAAGATAAGAGGCCAAATTGTGGAAATGAGCTTTTAGATACAATGGTCTGTATAAATTTGTTAGTGATATGTGGAAGTGTTAGACTATTAACAATCTTCCATGTAGGAAAATCTTTCAAATATTTTTCAAATGGGTCATTGAAAAATGGTTGGAAATTTGTTAAATGCAATTGAAGATTATTAATTGAATTAGATTGTTGGCCATATTTTGAAAATGCACTCTCTTGTTGATATTGCCTTTGAGAATATAGAAGAAATTGATAAGAAATGAACATCAATTGAAATAGGAAGATTAATAGTTCTTGATGTTCATGATTGTGATGTGAAACTTCATTTTCCCATTCAAACAATGCATTAACAGAGTGTTCAATATTGAACTGCTTAATATGCCAACACAGTATCTAAAAATCAAAATCTAAAAACAGAAAACAAATATGAAATTAGACAAAATAAGTGAAGGAAAAATAACAAAATCAAATCATAGTTTACCCCAGTGTTACAACACAATTGGAAATGATTTAAAACAATTTCACTTTCACAAGAATTGGTCAAAATAATGGAATTTGAACGTGCCAATACCAACTTGTGAATTAGAGAAAGAGTTATGACTATGAATAGGAATGAGAGCTTGATTGTCATATAAATAATGAGTTGGAATGATTTATTGAATACTAAAATCATGAGTATGATTAATTATTTGAAAATGAGAACTATTTGAAACAATTTCCAAATTAGAGTGTTCTTCATTTTCACATGTGATTCGATTTTGAACATGAGGATTCAATTGTGAAAAAAAACAAATCAATATCCTCAATGTCAAAATAACTATCATAAATGACCTCACGACATTCATTATAATTCCCTTTGATATCATTCAATGTCTCAAAGCAAGAAAGAATATAAATCAGATGTTCATTAATGCAAGAAGAATGATCAATACTTATTTTCTATCTTGATAAAAACTAATTGGAAAATCATTTAGATTAGCCTCTCTGTTTTCTGAAATATCATTAATATTAAGAGGGGATAAATTGCTATCAGCAAAAATATCAGGATAAAGGGAAAAAAGATTCATAAGCAATGGATTTAAAAGTGTCTCTATTTGAGAACTCTTGGGCATTTTGTTCATTGTAGATTTTAGATTTGAGATCACTCATTTGTGTACTTGTGCTTTCTTGGAGAATGTTGCTTTCCTATTCTGAATTTGACATTTTCTCATTGTAAAAGAATTCAGAAATTTGTACAACAGGTTGCGTATTATTGGAAACTTTGATTGTTGTTTGTAATTGTTCATTTATGCTTTGATTTTCTGAATTTAACGCACAATAATTTTCAAATTTCAAAGCAGTATTTTCTTCAAGATTGTTGCTAATATCTTCTCGCATTTGAATAGTAAAATTCTCCAAGATTTTTGATTGAGATTCTCTGACATGTGAAGGTGTGTTGTGATCATTATTAATATGGTAGGAAGTGTGCACTAAATGAAAAAATTGATCGTACATAATAGAGGCCACTTCATCATCATTCGTTTGCACCTCCATATTGAAATTCTTAATTATGATAATGAAATTGGAAGGAGATTGAGTAAATCTTGAAATAATTTCACATGGATTATGATGGGAGGAAGAGAGAAAATATATTAAAACCAATCTAATAATTCCTCTTTTGAATGTTTTTCTTTAATTTTAAATCTCAAGCAATTTAAATGAAATCGAATGGTAAAATCAATCAAAGACTCATTTTCAAACATTCGTAAATCTTCGATTTTGTCACATACTTGTTCATAGTTATAGCGGTAAAATTTACAAAGGAACATTGTATCATATTGATCGCAACTGTGAATTGAGGCAACTAGAAGTGATTGACACCAACTTCTGGCTATTGCAAAAAATGTAAGAGTAAAAATCCTACATAAAATGCGTTCATCAATATCATGAAAATTAAAATTTGAAAATTTTCGAATAAATTGAAAGGCATGATCAAAAGAAGAAGTATTCCTCTTACCATTAAACTTTACCTGAGACAAGAGTCTTACCACTTCAGGAAGAGTATTGGAAGATGCAGCTCCGTGGATACAATTCCAAATTAGAAGTTTAAGAGGAGTTATCGTGATTAAATAAAATGCTAAAATTTAAAGACTCTAGTAGACAACAAGTTTCAGGCCCTACTTCTAGCACCAAAAATGTTGATGCCTCGAAATTCACTGCAACAACATTTGGAGATGACCACCAGTCTGGACCTTAAAGCAGTTCATTTTCCATTTGGAATAGTGGTTCTGACTGGTTTAACTAGGTCCATTTACCTTCTTTCAATCTCCAATGGATTTAAGCCACAAATGGAGAAGAGACATTAGATCAAACCTCTTGTTGAATATGCAATAAAGTGATCCTTAAGTTGATCAGGGGCTCATCCAAGCCAAAAATTAAGTTTTCCTCTTTGGGAAGAGGACTTCTAGGAATATAGAATTAATCTAAATGCAAAATTATTCTAAAATGCAAGCAAAATGAACTAAAACCTAATCCTATCTCAATTAGGCAGATACAGATCTAACCGAACTAAGAGAAATATATTTAAATAATTGAGATTTAAATATTTCTGTCTTATAATGAATATCAAGATAACGAAGTAGTTCAGTTAACTGACGTTATGAATACAAAACACATTCTATTCAGAGACCTCATAACTAAAATAATCAACCAACAACATTTAGGAAGTAGCTCAAAAAATGATATTGATTGCTAAATCAATAATTCAAATAATTAAACAATAATATGAGGAAATAGTTCACAACATATTATTATTTGTTAAATCAATATTAAAAGACAAATTTCCCAGTAAATAGTTACTCATAAATTAGAATTCAACCCATAATAAAAAAGATAAATAATAACATATGATTGAGACAAATTACTCATAGTGAAAATAGTGCACATATATGAATAAAATGACACATTTATGTCATCATAAAATGAAACTAGTATTTAAAACAATAGTATTAGAGATATCCATTCATTGAATCCATTGTTTTTGCTATGGTTTCTAACAGTCCTCTACAATCTCTGAATTTCTATTGTTACAACAAGAGTTGCAGTAGTGCAAGCTCTGCCCATTATACATAATTCAGAATGCAAAAGAAAAATCCTCAATAATCCGTAGCTTTGAGGTTTTTCCTCCTCTCACCTATAAAAATAAATCCCTATTACAATAGTGACTTTAATAATTCCAGAATTGCAGAGAAGAGAAGCACTTAATACATTCTACAATCTGTTATTTATAATATTTTACAAAAAGAATTATTCAACAAGAAAGTTTGTTGAAGAATAAATCTACTCCATCAATTTTCATTGGCCCAAAATTCCATTCTTCTATTGTTGGATTATTCTCATTGATTAAGATTTTATTCTCCTCATCTCTTCAACTATTTTCCTGCAAAAACAAATCAAAACAAAATTAAAATGCAAAAATAAAATCAAAATTCCAAATATGCAATTAAAACATATCTAGTCATATTTAATTAAATAAATAATTGGAAAGGAAATCTAAACTTTCTATTGATGTATGTGATGATTTAATTGGTCAAGGAGATCATTGACGAATGGATCTGCACTTAGAAGAAGCCGTGGGCAAATGAGAATACATAAAATTAAAATTAGAAAACTAGTTTTGTTTAGAAATTCGGAGCTTGATCTTTTGCTAGATTTTAGACCAAATAAATAATCAAATCTGAAAATGAAACTACTTTAGAAATATTCTCCATAATATTATCTTTCCAATGAGCTGTCATGGACCTCATTTGGCTAAATAAAACTTCATTTATGAGCTTCCAAAGTTGATGAATCAAAACTGTTAGAATTCTGGAAATTTTGTTGCCTCGGCTACAAATCAAAATTTTTGATTAAAATCTAATTCTAAAATAGATTATAGTCATTAATTAATTAATTTATAATTAATCACCTCTACATTATTAAACTCAATTAATTATAAATTTATTAGTAAAAAAATGAGTTAAAAATTAATTAGAATATAATTATATTATATTATATTTAAAATTAAAATTAAATATATATATTACAAAATTATATTAATAAAATCTAAAATTCACATTAATATATAAACGCCAAACTAACATATTCACATATATGCCATGGAGGGATAAGGTAAGCGTGGAGGGAGGTGATAGTTAATGGAGTTGAGGATGACATGAGGTTTAGTAAGGTGGAGGAATAAGGTGAGAGGTGAGTGGACGGTGAGGTCACGGAGTCGGGAGATATAAGGAGGAAAAATAAAATTATATGTTAAAATAAAATAATCCCATCGCTGGGTGCGATCATACTAGCGTTAATGCACCGGATCTTATCAGAACTCCGCAGTTAAGCGTGCTTAGGCTAAAGTAGTACTGGGATGGGTGACCTCCCGGGGAGTCCTAGTGTTGCACCTTCCCCCTCTTATAGCCACAACACTGTGGTGCATAGGTAATGGCCCCAAGAGTTAGCTCAATCGGTCAAATCAAGTGCCTCGCCAATGGGAGGTCACAGGGTCGAATCCCGAAAGCTCTTGGGAGTTAGGTCAGTAAATAGGCTGAGGGGTGTTGATGCCTTTCGGGTGGCGTCCACTCAGTGTTAAAAAACCCTGGACGTAGCGGCTACCCACTGACCCGGGTATCCGTGAACCAGTAAGTGAAAAAAAAAAATAACCCCATCGCATATTTCTAAAATTATATTTGCAAATTTTTAAATGAGTGACTTAATAAGTTTTTGTTTTTGCGATATATAATATGTGATGTTTTGCAATCGCAATATCACATTGTAAATTTTATTTTGACGTTTTTTAATTTCAGGATTTTGGAAGGGAGGATTTGATGGGAAGTGGGCTTTCACAATCTTACAAATTAGACTATATTAATTTTGCCATTTTGAGATTTCGAGCTTGGTAATTTGTTTTAAAATAAAATTTTGGAGTAAATTACCAAGATCCCAAAACACATTTTTCAATTGTTGTACAATTTACTCGGGTCATTTTGTAGGACCATTAGTGAAAAAAAATGAAAAAATTAGTAAATATTAACTAAAATTTAATATTTACAATGAATGATTATTGAATTTAACTAGTTACAAAATTTGAAATATTATACATTTATTTACATTTTTAGTCCAAGCGAGAAAATAATCAAACTTCAAAGTAGTGCCATTTACAAATCGGTTGATTAAATGAGTTGAAACAAGTATTGATGAAAAATTAGTGAAAAGTAGAATTCAATGAAACAATCAGAATAGAAATCCGATGAAAACGAAAAAATAACAAAATTGTAAGACAATTAATTTAAATGAAAATCATAACAGATGTTTAGCCAAAAATTAATGGAAAGAGTTATCATTATTTGAAGTAATGGGGAGAGTTGAGTTTTCTTTACAACGGGTATAAAACCAGAAAAATAACGAAGAAGAAGAGAAATGAGGCTTTGTCGCAAAGTCATGGTGGGACTAAAGAGAACTCCCGAGCCTAAGTACTTCTTGCAACATGGGGAAAAATATGTTAGCAAGGATCTAACTAGGAAACCCATGTAAGGAATGGCTCTACCATTGTATTATGATTTCATAAGACGACGAATGAAAGTGGTTGAAAACGGAAACATAATGGGGTTGACCCTATGGAAAAATATTGCAGTTTGAGGTTAAAGTGGATAATGGAGTGAAAAGTGATATATTGTAACCTATATGTCAGTAATGAAAACGATACCTGCCACGATAGGTCTGCGATTGTGGAGTCAAAGTGTTGAATTTTTTTTTCTCAAAGTCTTCACTTACCCTAAAAAAAAACCTTCCCCAACATTTCAAGCCAAAATTAAAAGTTCATGAAATAATAAAAAAATAAAATATATGAACTTCATAAAAGTGGGGTTTTAAAATTTCATTCTAAAAAAGACATTTCAACTCATTACTTTTCATTTTCACTTACAAGTGTTGAGATTTTGAGAGCCCGGGAGAAATAGTTAGGCAACTACATTCCATGATTTCCTCAACCCATTTGTCAACCAAAGGCTTCTAGGTAATTCTAAACTCATCTTGTCATTTTTTCATGCATTTTGAATAAATTCAAGTGATTTTTCATCGTAGGAATTTTTTTATTTAAAATTTGCTTCTGCATATATGCATGATTTATGAGGATCAATTATGCAGCATCAATGATCAGACATTCTTCGAGTATCATTGATCAGTTCTTATATATGTGATACTGAGACATAGCTCCGTTGTATTCCCTTGTAGCTATGATGAGACAATCCACTATGTATTCTCTAGTCTTCGTTGTACACTTATGTATACATGATGGATTTGCTTTGTACTTGACCACCAAACATGCTTTATTATCTTTGAGCATGGGTATGCCTGCCTTAGACATGAGTCTTCTTTTTTATTCCTTCTACAGGTATTCAACAGGATGGAATCTAATGATTTCCTCTCAATTTCTCAAGCAATCTCTCTTTGTACTTAATACATTTTGGCCATCATGCGACCTTGATGGGGCATGACCCAAGTTCAACGTTAGCTGCGTTAACAAACAAAACCCTAAACTGATGGCCCCTTCAGCAACAACACGTGTAGCACAGGCTACAGTCTCATCTGAAGCGGTATTGGGGATGACATAACCAGGTTTTTACATCCAGAGGTCTGTGTGATTTCCTGTGGCTTCTAGGGCTTAGTTCTGTCTTCGTGAACCCTAAACCTTCCGGAACAATTAATAACAAAAAATCTTATACACAAAAATTATATCTTCGCGAAGGTCCTTAACTGGTCATAACATGCATACTTTATATTGATCCACCACTTTTGCACATTAGATAAACATTTATTCATATACTTTCAGATACAGAGTGGAAACACATAAATTGCAGAAGTAAATATAGATAAGCAGATATGAAAAGTATGGATCAAAACTGTCTTTTATTAGATTATCTTTCAAAGTACAAACTTTCCTTTCCTGCACACGCAGCTGCAGGAGCCTTCCCCTTCGCCTAAGTACAGGAAACGAATTTTCCTACCTTAGCTTACTTGCTCGAACATTGATTTTATCTCTTATATATCCTAGACTCACTATGACTATTCTGTTTATAACCTTTCCTTTTACAATACTATGGTCCGCGGACCATGGACGGGTCTCAAAACCTTATTAACACCTAAAAAGCTAAGGGACTAAAGCCCCTTTGACTCTTACTATCTTCACACTCTACTTCCACAAATTTCAGAGACTTTACATTTTTACAAAAAGGGAATACAAAATTTAACCCCAGGGACCCCATCCCAACAAGCCCCCAACACAATTTGATGACTTTTCCTCGAGTCACTCAGCTGGTGTTTCAATCTTTGCTTGGAGTTCGTGAAACTCCAACTACAAAACCTACAAATTAGTTGTGCGCTATGTAGCTACCTATTGTATTTCCTCGACCAATTTATCTGTAGTGGGGCTTTCCACTACGAGGCCCATGGTCCTCTCAGTTTGTGGTATGCCCTTAAGCTTGTTTTGCACTGACAGAGTTAGTTGGATGGCCTCCTCTGTCCATGGTTGTGTTCTTTCCATAAGAATGGTCTCTTTTTGGTGCAATTCTTCTTTTTCATTCTGAAGCTGCTTCCCTTACTATAGTCTTGTGAACCGCTGCACTAGCACCAAAGTGCGTGTAGTCAATCTAATATCATCGGACTGTCGTTGTTTTTCTCTAAGGTATGTTCCAATCTTCTGCAGAGTGGGGTCCTCCTACAAAGACGTCCATAGCTCCATGGCTTTCTTGAACAACTCTGTGCAGTCCTTGAATTCTGCTTCTAGTGTGGCCATTCCTTCCTTTATAGCAACTTAGTGCTACTCTTGAACCTCTGGTGGAGTTGTCAGCTGCAGCTTCAATTGCAACTCCGAAATTTGTAGCTGTAATTCAAATCGAACTCGGCCAATTTCATCTTTGGACTCTTTGACCGCCGTGGCCAGCTTCTGGATCTTTTCTATCGACGCTGCATCAACTACAATGTTAAGTTCTGGCAGCTCACTACACACTTGTGTAATCACTACTTTTGAGTGTTGGTTGTGCGTAGCAATTTCTTCCTTCTCCTTCAGTGCCTGCACCTTTTCTTTGAAGATCTATTGGTTGTTTGTTTTTACTTCATTAATCACTAGCAGCATGCGCTTCTCCCTAACCCTTAGCTCATCTGATACTCCTTGGTGTAACCCATGTAAAGTTTGCATAGGGAGTGTCGTGAGGTTGATCGCCAAATTATTGATCTACAAAAGCTGGGCGTTGGCCTCTTCAGAGTTAGTGCACAAGGCCCCGTCCAGCAATTGAATCACACAAAGATCCAATTTCTGATCCATTTCCAACACTTTCGTGCTCGCTTGATGCTGGCTCACCTAAATCCCTCTTACTTGACCTACACTCACTTGTAGTCAACTTGTCTGGATCTACAGATCACGCAAATCCTTCTGCACATTTCCTAGTACCTACTGGTATTGCTACTCAAACTAGGTCCATATTTCGGTTGTAGTGTCTCAGATCTTGTTGCCAATTCCATCTAAGTCCCCTTCAATGAGGACTAACAATTACACATGGGTGAATTTATATGACTTTTTTTCTTCCACGGCACCGAGGTTGTCTGCTTTGTTCTTTTCCTGACCACAAAAGGGGTTCCCTATTTCATGCCCCTGCCCTCTTCTGCATATGAATCTTCTTGGTCCTATGTGTGCTAAGATTCAGAATCCTCAACATCGATTGTGGTTTCCTGGGTTGTTTTTTCTTTTTCAACAACTTCCTTGGTAGCAGCTTCCTTAGTAGCAACTTCCTTAGCAACAACTTCCTTAGCTGTAGCCTCCTTCCGTTGTGTAGCTTTCTCCTGAGATGCAGTCTTATAGGCTTCCTTCTATTTCTCTACTGCTGATGTCTATGCAATGGTACCTTCTATTGCCTTGCTCGTTCTTGCTCCTAGATCTGATGGGTAAATCCACTCTCCTCGCCATTTACCTACAATCTTTGTGACATTTTCCTTGCTAACAAGATAAGGAAACTTGTGCCATATGCTCTTTGGATTCCTTCTAGCGTGAACATGCACATTATGAAAGTCAGCCTTGAAGTCGGTATAAGGCTCGTACTGATGATATAAGGTAGGCGACACCGTGCGTAGATATATCTCCACCAACATAGAGAACATCTTGGTCTCCATGACTCGTGCAAGGTCTTTCATTTCCTAAAGCGAAGTGAACTTCGCTGCCTCTGGGAGATCAGATTCTTGGGGAGGAAATTGGTTGTCCTCTGGCATCTTCCATGCGACTAATGCAATCAACAGTAGTAACCAGGCATAGTGAAATGTCTTTCCCTCGTCTTGGGCCTTCCGACAGTTCTCCAAAAACTCTTTGCATAGGTATTGAGCCCAATTGTACTGGACTCCTTCGGCACATTGCGTAGCCAAAGAAATCACTAGCACTAGAACCTTGTCTGCATGATTTTTGATGCCAAAATTTACGCGGCGAACTACACCAAGGGGTCTAAAATGGGGTGGATGGAATGTCTGTGCAACTTTGTAATCGACCCAAACTCTCTCTTCATCTGATCTGCGAGTTGCCTCTCCTTTGTTTTCCCTCCAAATGCTTTTGTTGGATCCACACCTTGATATGGTAGCAAGGTGATCTAGTGGATCAACATATCTGTAATTGAGCTGGGTTCTCCCAGCCAAAGACAACCATAATGCACCAAAGTGAGTAACTGTTGGACACATAAAGTGTTAATGATGGTGTGATTGAAGTGCGACACCCAGAGCATGTTTAAGAGGTATGTGGCCTCAACACCCATGACCCACTTCATAGGTTCCAATTACATAACCCTATTCTCCTCGTCATAGATCTTTGACAAGTACTTGGTTGGTGCAAGCTGAGGGAACTTCTCATGTTCTCTTAAATCCCAATTCTCCAGCTTGAGTGCCAGAATGCAACCCAACAACGTGCCCTCAAACACCACCTTCTCCAGCAGCAGTGATGTAGATACCATAAATTTGACATTGTCCAGGTCCTTAGGTACCTTAGTTGTGCCCTTGCGCGGTGGGATGTACTTCTGGAGTTGAGTCATAGGCTCATCCTTCGCAACATCTATATCCTTGATTCCTCTGCATAATTCTTCTTCATCTAAATCAAGGGGCTTAGTTGACTGTTGTGCTTTGTCCATCTTCCCCTTCTATCATATTTTTGTGGAAATTTTTCACAGTGATTGCCTCACCAAAACTTGTTGTGGTTTCTTCTTCTTATTGTCAGCTACAGAGGGCTTAGGTCTAGGAGACCTAAGTGCCATGGTTAGAAATCCTGTAGGAACAGAGGGTGTTGCTTCAACTAAGGGTGCGACTTTAAAGGGAGCTGCTTCTGTTGCCAGGGGGAGTTGTAGTCTTATTTTCTATAAATGCCTTACGAAAACCTTTAAGGATGTTAGCCATTACCCATTCTTAAGAAGATTTCTTCCCAATCTGACTTGGACATACAGTTCAGCTCTTAGCGCAAAACAAGGAAAAAAAACTAAAAATTGGCTTTAAGGAAGCAAAGTGTTTTAAGATGGGGAGGCATGCTAGATTTATAGGTGAATTCGAATTTGAATCCAACTATTCCCTCCAAATTTCTATCATTAATGCATCTTTGGCGAAATATTTCCAAATATTTTCCCCACAAATTCACTTTCCCCACTCCTTCTAACTGAAATTTTGCCATCCAATCAGTTACAATGCTTACAACGGCTACATTTTAATCGGGCTGCATGACACCAACCTTTTTGGTGCATCCACCTTGGCGCAGCTCCCCTTAATGCCCTACTATCTTCCATCGTGCGACCCTCTTACTCGTCTTCCCCATTTTTGGGCAGTGTATTTTATAGTCCCATACTTCTTTGTAATTTCCTGGAGTACTAAGACTATCCCTCCATCATATAGCCATTGCATAGGGGCGAGATCACCCTTGTACAACTTCAATTGACTGCCATTGACTCTGCCAAGAAACAATTCTCCATTTAGCTTTGTGAAATGTACTGCACCACCATTTTATAATTTCTTTTACCACATAGGGTCCCAGCTAATGCATTTGAAACTTCCCAGGAAAATTTTGTAAATTTGCTGTCATATAATAATACCAGATCATTAACTTGGAAGGTACACTACTTTACATGTCGATCATGCCTTGCCTTTTTTCTTTCCTTTTGCACCTGTTGGTAAAATCATGCTAAGAGTCGATCCTCCTCCAATTCCATTAGCTGTGCAAGACTCTCGTCCATAGTATCATGATCAGCCATATTGTCAGTGCTACAATCCGTAGATTCGGCAAAATATATTCCATGGGCATCACAACCTCCTTCCCAAAGACCAACCTGAAAGGGGTTTGGCCTGTCAACTTTTTACAAGTGGTTCTATATGCCCGCAGGACTGCTAGTATGCACACATCCTAGTCATTTTGCTTCACGTTGTAAACCTTCGTTAAAGCGCTCTCTAGGATTTTTTTGAAGGCTTTAACCGTACCATTAGCTTGAGGGTCGTAGGGTGTACTCTTCTGATGATGGACCTAGAATCATTCATGCATCACAACAATCATCTCATTTAAGAAATGCATGCCCCTATCACTCATTAATATTGTAGGGCAACTCAATCAGGACAAGATAAACTCAAAAATAAACTTCGAAGTGGTAGCTTCACTATAGTCCTTTACCGGTTGCACTTTCGCCCTTCGCTTCAAGTATTTAGTTGTTGTAATAATATATCACGCCCTGGTATTCCTTATTGGTGGCTGGATTGGACCCACAAAATTGATCACCGATTTATCAAACACTTGCAATGTGATCTCCAGATTTAAGGGAAATTCATCCCTCCGTGATGTTCTCCCCGTCCTTTGGCAAGCATCGCATGCCCTACAATATGCTTTCACATCCTTGTGCACCGTTGGCCACCAAAGTCCTGCGTGGAGGATCTTCTGCATGGTCGCTCTTCTTACATAGTGCCCTCTCGCTACTCCTCCATGTGTTTCTGCGAGGATGCTTGGTCGTTCAAACTCTGGGACATATCAATGCAGTATCTCGTCGAAGCCCATTTTGTATAGCTGTCTCGTGATCATAGAAATATAAACCACTCAAACTGCTAATTGATTCTCCTGCTGCGTAGAATATCCCTCTCGGGCTATGCCAGCTGTCAAAAACTGGATTATATTAGCAAAGTGATTGTCTGCGACACGAACAACAAAGAGTTGAGCATCAGACAACCCTTTTTCCAAATTGGTAGGCTCATCAAAGGTCTCAATCCGGGATAGATGATCAGGAACATCATTCAAGTGTCTAGGCTTTGCAATCACCTCAAAATCATACTCCTGAAAGAGAAACAAGCATCTGTAGATCTTCTCCCCCAACATAGGCTTATTGACTAGGTATTTAAGATGAGAATGGTCTGTATACATCTTGAAGTGTGCGCCTAACAGATAGTGTCAAAATTTCTCTAGCGCGTACACCATTGTCAGTCCTTCACGGTCTGTAGACAGGTAGTTCTGTAAAAATTTATCATTTCCCACCCTAGTTTTCAGTTTTACCTTATTTCTCCCATATAGTTAAATGCCCATTCCCATATCCATACATTCAACACTGGAAAAAATAAATTTTGCTGAAAACACAAATTCTGGAAATTTTACAGAATGCTGGAAAATGTAGAAATAAAAATCAGCAGGTACAAAGAGCCATTTAACACATTTGAACACAGTGATTTTTGGTCAATGTGACCTTGGAAAAACCCCCTACAACTCTTGGGAAAAACCAGTTCGAGAGTTCTTTCTTATTTCTGAAAAAACCTTTTTACAATGAGAAATATTCAGCAAAAATCAGCAAGCAAACTTTTACAACTTATCTTGTTTTCCGTGCCTGACAGCCAACTGGAAAATACTTGCAAACAGCAAAATCTAAACAGCAATAAATGCTGTACATCCTCCTCAATTTCTGTGCCAATTTTCAGCCTTAAATTCTGTTGTATGACCTACCTAGAAAATCGTGCAAGCTACCAGAAATTTTGCTGTACGATTTCCTCGATTTCTATGCCAAAAATTGTTGTACGGCCTCCTTGAAAATCGTGCCAACAAGCTCAGATTTCTACTCCTCGATTTCTCTGCAAACTGCTGTATGGCCTCCTTGAAAATCATGCCCAAAAATCTGTCTTTCACTGTATGCTTACTCAGCTGTATGGATTTGCTAAACTGTTGCCTTGGAATCTGTGCCAAGCTGTTGTCTCCTTCTCCTCCATGTCCAGAAATCTCCCTTGCCCTCTTGCTTTCCTTCTCTCAATCTGCTCATGAAATAATGAATGACCTTTTCCTCCTTTTCCTCCTTTAATCTAATCCCAAGTGACTTTTAGGTAACCTCTAAATTCAATGGCTGAAATAGATTGAGATCTAGGTATGAGATTAAATGCTCATTTAAATCTCACTTTTTATTTTTTAATTCACCCCACTTTAATAAAGACCCACTTAGTCATTTATTTCCAAAGTCACTTTTCCTTTCTAATTTTACATTGAATTTATTAAAGTCACTTTAAAATTAGACTTTAGTAACTTTATCACTTAAAGTCACTTTTAAATTAGATTTAACTTTATAAAAATTATAAAGTCACTTTAGGAGAAAAATTAAAATCTTTTGGACACTTTTCCCTACGCCAAAGATCAAAGCCTAAGGGAACCACCTGTCCTCCGGTACCAAATTTCAACACTCCCTCTTACCGAGGAAGGTGTTCCTCACCATAGCCATCTTGTCTCTAAAGTAAACATGCTTGCCCCATGGTAAGGCTTTGGTAAGAATTTCTGCTACCTTCTCATCAGTGGAAATATACTCAAGCTTCACAGCTCCCTTCTGAACATAGTCTCTAATGAAATGATATCTGATCCCGATATGCTTTGACCTGTAATGAAATACTGGATTCTTTGTGAGTTTATTGCAACTCTGATTATCACAGTAAATCACTGAATGTCTCAACGGCTGACCAAATAAGCCAAACAACATATTGCGAAGCCAGATGGCCTCACAACTAGCTAGACTGGTTGCCATATACTCTGCTTCTGCTGAACTCAATGTTACTGACTGCTGCTTCCAGCTGAACCATGATACTACTGTTGAACCCAACCCAAAACAACACCTTGGAGTGCTCTTCCTATCAGAAGCACAACCTGCCTAATCAGAATCAATGTATCATACCAATCTCATTCCATCCCCATGCCTGTAGTCCAGACCATAATCCACTGTCCCCTGCAAGTACCGCAAAATGTGTTTTGCAGCCACCGAGTGAACCTTCCTAGGCTCACACATAAACTGATTCATTGTGTTGACTGCAAAACATATATCTGGTCTAGTGTTGACCAAATACATCAAGGAACCAATCAGCTGCCTGTACAATGTGGGATCCACCAACTCGAAATCCGAAGGATGAAGCTTCTTCCAGTTGGTAATCATCGGTGTCGACATGGGTCTACAATCCTCCATGTCGAATTTGCTAAGGATGTCCACAATATACTTCCCCTGCCCCAGGAAGAAATGCCCCTCCTCCTGCCACACCTCCAAACCCAAAAAGTAATGCATCAAGCCAATGTCCTTCATCTCAAACT
>APFE030445343.1:79954-125928 GCA_000404065.3 Pinus taeda | reverse complement strand
CTTTAGGAGAAAAATTAAATTCTTTTGGACACTTTTCCCTAGGCCAAAGATCAAAGCCTTAGGGAACCACATGTCCTCTGGTACCAAATTTCAACAAGTTCTTCTCCGCCTTTGAAAGTTTCCTACTCGCAAATGATTTTTACTCCATCATCATTTCATAGCTTCGGCAATTGCACTCTTCATGCCCACTTGATTTACAGAAAGTACAAAACAACTGCTATGGAGTTTGAACAAACTTCTGCAGGAGATGACATTTTCCAGTCATGTGATTTCTAGCTATTTGATAGATAACACACCATAAGGCTACCCCTGTGCTTGGTCCAACGATATTTTCTGGTTTTAGAGGAACAAGGCCTCCCCCAATGAGGTAGCTTTGATAAACAAGAAAGTGGTGCTTGACATGACCATGACCTTACAGTTCAGGAACCAAGCTTCTGCGCGCACCTCAAGCTGGACTTCTTTTCCCTTCTTAAGGCTTTGCAACTCCATGTGCAAGCTTGCCAGCTGCGATTGAATATGATGTACCCCTATATTCATGTCTCGCACTCATGAAGTTTCTAATCTCATGGTGATGTCCACTACTTCTGCTTGTGTTCCTATTTTCTGCTGGGACAATGATAATATTAAATGAGGTAGAAGCAAAGCAATGTACTATACTCTATGCTAAGTATTTTTAATGCTCATATTAGCTTGCTGAATCTGACACTTTAAACTTTTATCAAAGTCCCACGTGGACTCGTTTACCCTATGTTGAATCTCCTTAAGCTCTATCACAGACTGGGCCCAAGATTTGGGCTTCTTGAACTCATTGTTTAGGACTTGTTGGGTTTATAGCATAGTCGTGTTGGGTTTATCCATGCAAAACTTGATGTACCAACTCAACGCTCTATCATGCAGCGCTATGACTAGTTGCACTTTCTTCATGTTGTCATCAATGATTTGTTGTGCCTTCCATACAAAATCTGTGATGAACCGAAATTGTTTAGGGTCTTTAGTTCCCACACCCTTAAGCCCATGCATCTTCATTGTATTTGCCATGTTAAATGATGGAGGTGGAGGTGGAGGTGGAGGCGGAGGTGTAGGTGTGTGAGGCGGAGGTGGAGTGGATGGGTCAGGTATCCTTGTGATACCCTGAGTTACTATCTGCAGTGCACTTTGCAGTGTTCTCAGAATATTACCTAGTCATTGCTATCAAGAGATCCTAATAGTGGACTGTATTTAGAGCTCAATTCTTTGTTCCTTCTAAATACTTTCCCACTTCATGTAGTCCCAAACATCAATTTAAAGGCGTAACCCTCTTTTGGCACAATAACATCTTAATCCAGGTCTTCATAGATTTCAGGTACTTACCTCTTGTTCCCTTGGAGAACCTATGCTCTACTTCACTGTAGCTGGTGGATGTATCGATTGCGAACTTAGTGATGAATCCTCCCAGAATACGATCGATCCAATGGTCGACGGCCCGCGTGATGTTATTTCTGAAGCTTCCAAGTGCTTCACCAATTCCAGGGTTCGCACAACACGGTCGTTAAGCTTCCATGTACCCTGACTATCCACCAATTTGGACAACCACTCATGAAATTCACAGGGGAAAGAGCATAAGAATATTTCATGTTTGTCTGTGAATAGGTATCTATTCAGTCACTCTTCCTTCGACAATCACGGATTTCTATTATCCTGGGTTGCAAATGCATGCAACTTTCGATCGATCCACTTTTCAATCTCTTTCTTAGTGCGAAAGCACTTATCACACACTCCTAAAAAAGATCCTGGTCCTGACAACGTAACCATTTTTTTGCTTGTTGGGGCTTGACCCAGGTTCAATGTTAGCTGCACTAACCAACAAAACCCTAAACTACTGGCCCTTTCGGCAGTAACCTACGTAGCATAGGCTGCAGTCTCACCTGAAGCAATATTGGTGGGTGACAGAACCAGATTTATACATCCAGAGGTCTGTGTGATGGGTTCCTGTGGCTTCTAGGGCTTAGTTTTGTCTTCATGAACCCTAACCCTTCCGGAATAGTTAATAAAAATAAATCTTATACACAACAATTATATCTTCACGAAGGTCCTTAACTAGTCATAACATGCATAACCTATACTGGTCTACCACTTTTGCGCATTAGATAAACATTTATTCATATAATTTTAGATACAAAGAGGAAACACATAAATTGCAGAAGTAAATACAGATAAGCATATACACAAAGTATGGATCAAAACGATATTTTATTAGATGATCTTTCAAAGTACAAACTTTCCTTCCATGCACACTCAGTTGTAGGGGCCCACACACTTAGCTTGCAGACTTACCAAGGTATCTGTGCACTTAGCTACAAGAACCTTCCCCTTTGCCTAAGTACAGGAAACATACTTTCCTGCCTTAGCTTACTTGCTCGAACAATGATTTTCTATCTTATATCTCTTAGACTGGCTATGAATCTTCTATTTATAGCCTTTCCTTTTACAATAGCATGGTCTGCGGACCATGGGAGGGTCTCAAAACCTTCTTAACACCTAACAACCTAAGGGCCTAAAGCGCCATTTGACTCTTACTTTCTTCACGCTCTGCTTCCACAAATCATGGAGAATTTACATTTTTACAAAAATGGAATACAAAATTTAACCCCAGGGACCCCATCCCAACACATTTTGTACCCCTTCTGACCTCATATATTAGGGGGCATATGTTATAGCATCATTCATCATGCCTGTAGTTATGATGCTCTTATATGGCCTTGGGCACCCCTTTCCCATTCATACTTGATCACTTATTAAAAAACAATTTTTGAAATTCCATACACGACCCTACCCTTATAAAAGCACGTGTACACGTGGGTACCATAATACCAAATCGGTGTACATAATTAAAATTTTGAAAAAAATAAAATATTTCCTATTTCGTGAGCGGTTTTTGCGGGTTTCACCAAAATCCCACCTACAAGAGCTAGTGGCCTAACTGAATCAACTAATTTTTAGTGGTATTTATACACCTCATGGGAAGGCCTAAATCATAGAAGGAGATAGGATATCAAATTATAGTCCGTTTTTCCCCAGATCAAGTTTGATTTTCCCTGTGCCTCCTGAAATCCCAGTCATAGGAAACCTTTGTTTCCTTGCGGATATGTTCATATTCCATTATATGACATCATTTTGCACATGTTGAGAGGTGACCTTTGAGGCTTGGGCTGGACAAATCCGGAGGAAGGTTTCATTGGTGTTATGGTCGGATCAGGTTGTATTCTTCCACTCCTATTTGCTGATATCAATAAAGAAGCTCTGTCTTGTTCTTCAAATGTTATGCTCTCATGTTTTTTATAATTCATGTCTAATATATCATGCTTTATATATTTATGCTTGATGATCTAACATGTTTATTATGGACATTCTTTGAACTACTTTCTATGTATATGCTTCTCTGAATTGTGTTGTAGGTCCGATCACTTTGGAGGAAGCACAAGGTTTGGACCCTACAGGATCGACATCAAACGTAGAACCTCTAGGCACTCTTCACAAACCCAAATTTAATAGTTTTCATAATTTTCTTGCTTGAATGTATGCTTCTTGTTGATTGTCTACCTTCAATATATTGAGGTTGTCAACCCTTACACGTTTTTCCCACAAACACAAGGTTTTGTGCATCAGATGCTTGATTTGCAACCTCTGTCTTGATGTATTCTAGCCATCCATTGTCATCCAATACTTCCTCTGTGCGGTCCTTCCATGCAAAAAAATTAGAGGTGTATTCCAAGGCATACTCTATCCTTAGCCCATTAAAGGCCATCTTCTTAGCTCTAAAGAAATCCTGCTACCCTGATCTTCAAATTAAAACCTCTGAGAAACAACTTCGATGTGAATCTAGCTCTAATACCATGTAGAAATTAGGTTGTAGATTTGCAATGACGCATTAAGTTTGAATCAAAATCACAAGAAACTAACCTACACTACTGCTTTGCAAACATTATTTCACAATTTAGAACAAAAATCTCAGACATGCAAGAAGAAATAACACACATGCAACACATATTTTTATCTTGGGAAAGCAATCTGCTAAAAATCCCAATGCTTGGTAGCATTAATCAAATGAATAGAGATGTATTTTAGTTTTTTTTCTCAATTGAGCTCACCCTGCAAGTGCACAACCTATCTATTTTCTCACTTAAGGCCTATGATCGATACTTAGTCAAATTTTCGCATTGGTGTGAGCTCCTATTTGCTTTCATTGTTCCTTAAAGAATTAGTCCCTATTATTTAGGAAATTACCTCAATTGAATTGTGCAATTCCTTTAGGTTGATCATTTGACTGCATGCAACACTTTTACACTCAAGATTAGTCTACAATTGATGTTACATTGCCTTGTAATCACCTCAACTAGGTAACTTGAATTCTTTGCATACACTAGCTATTTTGGGTTGATTGATTGATTAAGTAGATGATCACTAAGTTTGACTGAAGTCCCACTATTTAACTGACATTCCACTAGTTCCACCAAAAGTTAGAACTAGTTTACCTAAAAATAACCTGAGATAACTGACCTTGATTGCTACAAATTAGAAATCACATGCACAAAACTAAACTTTAACTCCTTCAACTTGAATTTACTAAGTAAACTTGGTGACACAAGCCATTCCACAAAAGTTATCATCATCCAAGTTCTCTGTTGATGTGGAAATTCAAATTTTCTCAATTTAATCAAGACAAAATCAAATTAAGAATTACTCGCTGCAAGTTTCAACAATTGTCCCTCTATATCTTCTTTTATAGGCTCATTCGATTCATCTCGTCCTTGCAGATGTTACTTGATCCCACTTTTGATTTGGTTCATTTTTGACAAAATCCTAGTGCCTTTTCCCTTCTTCCCATTGATTATTTCAAAATTAGCCCAATTTTTCTATTTTCGCGGTCGTGCTTTCCTGTTTTCCTCACTGCTAAGATACCAATATTTAATTTTTTGCTGCATTCAGGTTTTCAGTGACTATCTTCCGGTGGCTTTATCGATTTGTCCTCTGCAACTGTTCAACAAACCATTTTTCCATATTTCTCTAGAAAATGAAGGACCCAAAAACAATCCTTCCAAATCTTATCCTCCAAGGTGTGTATCATTAGTATCAAAGTTGGTTACCACCCAATGGGAACCTCATATGACATCTAGAAACTTTTATGACCTCATTTCAACCCTTTCTTACCTTTCCCACAACTATATAACCATTGATGAAGCACAATAATGGACATAACATAGGGCATCCATATTTAACAAATTTTATGCAAGTATCACAACCTATATAGGGAATTTTAAAGTATATTTTATTGTCTCGAATAGGTTTTTAATAGAATTTCATTTCATGTAGTATTTTAAGAGATATCATTGATTAAAATTCACATAGATTTATAAAGTAGCACGACCACACATACATTAAATTTTAGGAAGGATCCTCTTACTCAATATGCTACAATAGAAAAAGTATCTATGTGTTTAGTACCTCAAATGGGTCTTTAATATAATATAATTTCATTAGTTGTTAACAAAAATTACAAATAAAATTGCAACTAGAGGTCACCTGCATGAAAATCAAGACTAGGGTTGTGGGTCATTTGCAAACTCATGGTTATGGGTTAACCATAACAAACCTTTCTCCAAGGTTTCCATTGTCATATCTATTATGGGTCATCCAAAAACCTATGATTACCATGGTTATGGGTAAATCACATTGTTGTTTCTGAGGTTGTTTTTAGCAAAGGAATAATGCTAAGGCACCCTATGGAGTCTTAGAAATTTTTCGTAGACCTAAAGCTAGCTTTTGAACTAGAGAGAGGGTAACCCTCAAATTGTCACACTAAGATTTACTCCAAGTATATTTAAATAACTCTTTCAAGCACCCTCAAATGCTAGATTCAAAGATTGATAAATGGATAAAATGCCAGATAAATAGTGCACACTCCAACTATATCTTCAAACCAAGACCTTTCCGTTGAGAAGGTTTATCCCCTAATGTAGGTATATAAACGTATTGATGGAACATGCAAAAGAAACACCTTAAATATCAATAAACATGTTATAGTAATCCTTAGCATTGAGCAACATCTATCAAAAAGTTTATTGAGGTTAATGTCTTTAACATATTGATGGAACATGCAAAAGAAACACCTTAAATATCAATAAACATGTTATAGTAATCCTTAGCATTGAGCAACATATATCAAAAAGTTTATTGAGGTTAATGTCTTTAATCCTCTTGATAAGAAAGAAAGTGTATTAGGAAACACAAATAAACTCGATTGCATTTATGGAAACATGTTTAGTTCTCCATTTGAGTCCAATAGCTCAAAAACAATTAGAAACCCTTGAAGAATATTGATTATCAAAAAATACAATCTTTATCACAAACAAGAAGTGATTGATGATGTACGCATTTAAAAGCTTAAAAGACAGATATCACTAAGAACATTAAAGCTTAGTGGATATAACACAGAAAACAAATTATATTTCAATGATTTTTTTAAGCAAAATATTTAATATGGTTATTGAGAAGATAATGAGAAAAGGTCTCAATTAGATTTCTTCATAGCTGAAACAAAATAATACAGGCTCAAAACTGCTCATGTGATTTACAAGAGAAAAAAACAGGATAAAATCAGCAAAATAGGTAATGGATCCCATCAATGGTTACTTAATCTAGTGTAAGAATATGGCCTTGTAGCCTCTCCTATGCATAAAACTCCAACCTTTTCTAAATCTCCCAAAAGGTGTTTTTTGTTATTGCTTAATAAGAACTATCATCTTTTGTTGTATAATTATTTATAAAATTTAATATTATATTAAAATAGTTTAAAATAATTTAATTGTTTAAATTTTTTTTTTGTAGGTAAGCACCCATTGGGGATTTGAATTAGTGATGTATCACAAGGAGTGTCATGCCCCTACACTAGCGGTAGTCTTTCAACCACTTATAGTGAGGTAAGGCACTACCAATCGTTTTCTTTTCACCAATACTTACGATTGTAGACTACGCCTAACATTCCATAGTTTTCTTTTTGTTACCAAGTATTATTATGTTCCTTTATACAAGTGAAAGCCCATAACATTCACATAAACAACATTATATAAGAGAAATGCACAACAGTATAAAGGGAGGGGCAACTCCTTGCAATATGAGTCTCTCATATCAATATATTATACAATCTTCACTTTTACAAAGTATAAGTTAAATCTTGGGAAACCCCAAATTTACACTTAGCCAATTTCCAACTTCGGCAAACTCGGTTGTCCATCTCGTCAGTGTCTCTGCACGGTTGTCGCACAACTCACCAACCCTTCGTTCACCTCATCGCACGATCGTGTTGTTTGCCCAACTTGGGCGCACCTCGTCGTAACCAAGTCACCGCACACGGGCGCCTCCACACAAGTCACACCTCCGTTCCCAATCTCAACACTTCACCATTTCCACCATACAAAACTTCCGCGTTTGCCTCTGCATGACGGGCGGGCGCTCCCTCGAGCTGCCCAAGAACCCGTGCACAACCACCCAACCGCACACAACCGACGTTTAGGCCTTCACCCGTACGCCTTCGCACAACCGGGCGCCCTTGCCTCCACCCGTGCACGCCTTGCATAGCCGGGCGCCCACACCTTAACCGTGCACACCTTACTTCGACCGACCTTCATTTTAGACTTGTGCGTTCAAGAGACCAACCCAAGACTTGGGCGCATATCCCTCTACCCCTTCCTCTTTGCTGCGCCCTTTTCTCCACGCACTTCTCCTTGAACACTCGCTTGTCGAATGATGATTTTCGCTCCAACTCCATCACATATATATAAGGTGCATTGGGCAAGTCTTGGCTGCCCAGCCGACTTGCCAATGCCCTATACCTCCATCGCAAAATGCCCTCCAACCATGTTGGCCTTCGTTCTAACACGTTGTAAGCATAGGTCGGCCCGTGGGTGTACTCCATCCATGCTCCCATGCCTATAAACATATGTGATTGCTCACCCTTTCACATTATTCTTCCAAGTCGTTCGTGCGTTCTCCATCGCATTTCGCACCGGCGGTGAGTTTTCAGACCGCAGGTCCTTACAAGGAGTGTCTTCACAGTATACCCATTCACTGTCAATCCAAAACCTTGTGGGCTAATTGTTTAAATCTTTCATTAATGTATTTTTAAAATAAAATCTAAATATTATTATTTGGCTAATTGTTTAAATCTTTCATTAATGTATTTTTAAAATAAAATCTAAATATTATTATTTCTACAGAAGATTTTAGGTAAAAATCACATCATAAATGTGATTCATCGTTCCTTCGAAAAGTGTGGACAAATAAATTATGATGTGATTTTTACAGAAAAATCTTCTATAAAAATGAAATGCTGCCATCAAACTTTCAATTTGTTCAGCTCAACTCCGTTATATATATATATATATATATAACATCCAAATCAGCTCTCCTACCTTCACGATGAATTGCGCATTTGCGATGGTATATCCATCAAAGGTACTTGTGCAGGTATATCCAACAGAGGCATGTGTCATGGTATATCCAACTGCAGCATGACATTCGAATGCTCGGTTGTCACATTCATCATGTTACAAACCATGTAATGAATATGAGATTGAAAATTCAGAATAAATCCATGTATCTTTCAATATTCGTGTCTCTTTATGCTTTATGAAATCCCTGGCAAACTCAAAAAAAACATTTGATTTGATTCAATGAAAAATCACTGCTCGCTGCACGTAGCAGTCTTTACGACCAACCTCAAGAGACTTTACGTTTGGTCAACTTTTGCACTTCTGTCCATACCTCAAACCCTTTTTAGATGTAACTTCGGTTCAAATTTCCATTATGTTAATCTCAGACTCCGTTAGAGGAAAGCAACCCAACATGTTTGCAAACCCTCAACTCCACCCATGTAAGATAATGACAAAAAAGTTCAAGAAACCACGCTGACATGACATGAATTTATAGATGATACTTGGAAAAGCACGATGCAATCACTCCGAAAAGAATTGCAGATGTCATGCTGATATCAACCACACCATTGTCAGCTAAGTGCACGACTCTCCAATTTGCAAGTCATGAGAGTCATTGGTGAGAATTGGTAGGGATAGAGGTGACTATAGGTGAGAAAGCCATACAAATAGAATTGAAGTTGAAAGCCATTTATTCAAGCGTTAGTCCTCTTTGGTAACTATGCCGATGTTTAGGTTTGGTGTGAAGGGAAAATAAGAAATTGGAGTAGGGGAAAACAATTAAGCCACGGACGTGATTGGTATACACGATGTGATTGTATACCAGGGAAAAAAAATGATAGAGGTGACTATAGGTGAGAAAGCCATACAAATAGAATTGAAGTTGAAAGCCATTTATTCAAGCCTTAGTCCTCTTTTGTAACTATGCTGATATTTAGGTTTGGATGGAAGGGAAAATAAATATGCTGATATTTAGGTTTGGATTGAAGGGAAAATAAAGAATTGGAGTAGGGGAAAACAATTAAGCCAAGTGTATGGGATGTGATTGTATATAAGAAAAAAAAGGATTTTGAAACTTGTTGGAAAAAATAAATATAATTTCATCATTTTTTTAATAACAATTATGAAGCCAACAATTCAAAAATCCATTAGGTTACATGTTATAATTTATGCTGCAATTAATGTTATTTGTTAAATTTTGATGCCAAATTCATTCATATCTTTTTTGGGTCTAAAATGTCAATGATGACAGAGTGCAACTAGAACACATTATTGTTTATCGACCCTACATGCAAGATAGGAAATTTTTATCAACCTTCTCAATGTTGACCTTTATATTCCATGAAAGATAATGTTTTCAAGTCCATTTACTTATGCATGACCTCCTTATCTATCATTAGAATAGTTCATCATTCTTAATTTCACAACCAACCCTAGTAAAGTGTTTCCTTAATATATGTTGGAAAAATTGTATTGACTACATTACTAAACACAATATCTACTTTCAATAAGCTATTATGCTCAAGGTTGGCTCCTATCATGCAATCATCCAATGCATTCTCTATCATGCTATAGACAAACTTATCCATCCCACATACATTTGATGTTGTCTGCCTACATTCTCCATAATGCTCCATATTATGTATTGCAAAAATAAGCCTTAGTTGGTAGCCTCATGAATAAGAAAATATGCAATTACATTTTATGGGAGAAGCTTACCAACCATTATTCCCAAAATGCTCCTAGTATGACAATGATACTATTACATGATGGTGAACTTGATGAAGTTTCCAAATTATTGAGCTACTCCAAGCTATGCTACATAAAACCAATACATATCAATGGTAGAGAGAAAAGTATTAGAGATAATAATCTTTTTCGCTCTAGCATTTTGTTTTGTGCAAGGCCTTAGTCCCTATATAATGAAGGATAGAGTGTGTAGTATTATGAGATCACCACAATATCTAATGTTTGTTGTGTAGTGTAAATAGTCTTATGACATGTTGTTCTATCAACTTTCTTTCACCTATATTTTTTTTCGAACCTCCTTATGTAGTGATGTTTTCCTTGATATTCATAAGCTACTGCCACTTGAAGGTAGTTTTCAATATTTAAAGAGATTTCTTGCACTTCATGAAATATTATTTTGTAAAATCTAATAGTAGTTTGGTTTATGTTTCTATTAGAACTACCTAATGTGATTTTTATTTTTATTTTTGGAGCTATGGCTGGTTTAATGGACTAATAAGCCTCCAATATCATTTTTAGACTATGTGAGAAATAAAGCCTAATTTTGATTCTTGGTGGCCTTAATGCCCAATTTCCCATTGAGCTTAATTCTTCTTTTCCTTGTTTCAACCACTAAAAAAAGATTCATTTGCAAGGAAGTATGCCACAATTTAATGTTGAGTAGGAGCTTTAAAGGCATCATTGTAAATTTGACCTTCTCATTGTGGAGAAAATGATTTTCATCTCATATTGAATTAATATTGGTAGAGAAGTTGAATGGGGTTGAAATATTTAGCAAGGAGTGGTATAGGATTGGGAGATCTTATAAGAATCATCAAAAGATGAGGTGAATTGAGCAGGACTATACAATTAACATTGGGACTTTGAGAAAGATGTAAAGTTCTCATAGGAGACCATTCCTTGTTGAAGTTCAAAAAATTTAATTTTCTCCTAAGGTCTTATGTGTAAAATTGGATTCTGCAGTTTATCCTCATGAATAAATTACAACTGCGTAGCATTTTCTTTGAAAGCCGCATGGTCAAAGAAAAGGCTGACTCGGAAAATTTGAAGGCCCACACTTGGAGGATGATTCCTTGACATGTTCTAATCAATGACAACCAAATTCGAGTCTCCCTGAAGATATGCACCCCTCAAAGGAATCCTCTTATCCTACTCATAAGTCACTTTCATTCATGAACCAAGAGAGGGAAGAGAGATTAAAAAACTTATATATAAATAGGCCATGGGAGAACCAAAGAGAAGACAATGATATGTTGACAATATTGCTATGAGAGAAATCCTTCATTTCATTGTTGAAGCAAAAGAAGTAGAGCATTAGTATGTTGACCAAATTGATTCTTAGCAATCCATCATTCTAGTGCAAGAAGATTCCACCAATTGGAGTGTCTTCATACTTCTTTGATAGAGAGGAGAATCTTGCAAAGAGATTGAGGAAAGGAACCTCCTTCTTGAGTATTTTTGAGCACCATAGCTCAAATAATTCTCTTCAAGTGTTTTGTATTCATATATTGTATTCATCTTCTACCACCAGCAACCAATAAAATGAGACGTTTTCCATAATTTCGTTGACTTGGTTACTTCATTAAGCAGTATTTATGTGTTTATCTCTTTGTTTTAGTTTATGTTTTTATATGCATTGTTCTCACCACTTGCAATGATTTGTTTCTTCATTTGTATCCACCAACAACAACCAAACTAACTGTATTTTCTTGCAGGGAACAACCAACTACTAAGGAGGTGTCTTTTGGTACACCATTGCTACAAAAACACTACTACACCATCACTGCTTGTGCACTAAAGTTTTCCACACCTAATGGAGGATTTATTCAACCACTTTCGACTTTATCTAATTAATTTATAAGCTTCTAGGAATTACCAAGTTGAAATACTTCTACTATGCATGAGGAACGTGAAGAAATTCTCATGTAAAGTCACAACCACAAGGAAAACACTAGAAAATATCAGACGAAAGGCTTACATCCACACTCATGAAACTAGTTGATCTTTGCTGAAGGCTTATAGTCACACCCATGACTCTCTCCCCTAGTGGTTGGGGCAAATCATAAGAGAAAACAAGGGATCCTATGCTCAAAACTTGTACCAACTACTTACACACATTCATCAACACTAGTACACACCTCCAAACCTTTGCCAAGCTTTGTGACACCTCTATAAATATGTTAAGGATCACAACCAATTTCCACCACCAAGTAAGCCAACAATTCAATGGTTGACATGAGTGCCAACAAGTCATATGCTCTCCTACACAACCTACAACACCTTTGTAAAACTTTGTAGAACTTCTACAAGTAGACCAAATCGGCTAGGAAATCAACTAATCAACTAGGCCAAGCACCTCTACAACAAGTCATCAACATGACATAAAGAGCTAGTTTTCCAAACTCATCAATGGAGAGAAACATCTCTCATGGACCAACATCTCTGCATCAAACCACATCAATGCCATCATCTAGACGATCATAGGTTTGACCTTTATGCATCATCTAGACTATCCCAAGGCATCATCTAGACCATCACAAGGTTGACATCAATGCATCATGTAGACTATCATAAGGTTCACATTAGTGCCAACACAAGCTAGCTGTAACCATGAAAACAATGCCAACACCAACTAGATACAAGCATGAAAATGATTCCAATAGGAAGAGGTGGTTTAGGAGAAAGAGGAAGAGGAGAAGATGGAGAATATGACAATGAAGAAGACCCTTATCAATTTCCCATCTGGGATACTGATTTAAGTGTCAACATCAAGAACATATCTCCATCTATACTTCCATTATTTTGTGGTATGAGATTAGAAGATCCAAAAAAAAATTCTTTTTGAATTTGAAGTTCTTTGTAGAAGTTATGATTTTTTTTATACCTAGAGGAACCTAGCAACTCGTCTGACACATAACTACTAGTAAACCTTTGGGGGTTTACACCTTATTTCCTTGACATAAAATAAACTCACTACAGGGAGATTTGAACCTGGGTCTACCTTGTTTTCATGATTTCACCAACTTCAAATTAACCAAGAGCACTACCCCCTGGAACTTTATAGAAGTTATGATTACTTACAAGGTACTCAAAAATTGAAATTGGTTCCTAGTACGTTAAAATATGGAGCTCTTAAAAGGTTTATGGGATTAAGAACTAACTCTATAAGATCAAGGGATGGAATGAGACAAATATTTTCAGAAAAATATAAATATTATTGCATGAAACATGATGTTAAAGAGGACATCATTAAAATGAGACAAAAAGAGGATGAGAATCTTGACTTTGTAGAAAGATTTGTTTATAATGTTAAGAGGGAAAATTTACACAAATTAGGATTTGATACCTTAAAAACCCTTTTACTTAGAGAAATAAAGGATGAATGGATTAATCTCATAAATCTAATGGGTAAAGAGGATGTATCTCAATTTTCATTTGATGAAATCTGTGAATTGTGTAAGCATATATCAAGGGAAGGGAAAGGTATGTCGAAATTCCCCAACACGTAGCTATGGTGAGAGTAAGTATATTAGCATTGATATTGGTCAGTAGAGATGAACTGGGTAATTTTCCAGATGATTTTAAAACAAATATTCTTGGAAATCTAAGTGAAAAATTAGGTATGCCACAAACATAATATAAGCAAAAATTTCAGAATGCTACATTATCTATATTCTATCCTAGGTGTAGAAAGAAGCGTCCTTTGAGAACATGTCCACTTGAAAAAATTTAAATTTGTTTCATTTGTGCATAAACACATGCTACAAAGGATTATCCATCATTACCATGATTGAAATAAATCTACAAAGAAGATAATAGAGCAAATCAAGAACCAGAACAACTCTACTTTTTGGCTCAAAGGAGACATTGACAACTCCAACAACTAGGTATGATACAAGAACCTTCCCAACAATTTAAGATTATAAATAAACAACCTCAAAATAATTGGAAAACACCATTTCCTTTGAAATTTTGGCCACCCCAACCTCAAAATAAATCTTCGAAACAAGATTGGTGAGGATCATATGGAGGAAATAATCTATAGTATTACCCATCCACCCTCAATATCTTCAATATCCTTAGTACCACTATTAATAAAATCCACCTCCATAATTACCTGAGTTACACCCACAATTGAATTCTATTCAACCTCTCCAATTACCCCCTGCAAGACCTACTTCCACTCAACTACTTGCACAACCACTTCCAAACCCAAATAAGAAAGTAACTTAGGACACTTACAAAACTAAGGTACAAAATTTTCAAACATAAATGATAACTCCTCTTGATCTAAATGATATCCATATTAGGTCAGGAAGAGTATTGCAGAAAGGGATCCCTTTGTTGTCATTGAAGAACAAAAAGAGGAAGAAATTCAAGACAATAGATGACACGGGAATACGAAAAACTCCTCCTACTCCTATAGTAGAACAACCTTCTATATCTCTAGAAATCCTCCTTTTCCATAGACGTTAAAAATAGATAAACATGTCAAAAAGCAATTTATTTTGTCAAATTATGATATTTTACATGAGCTATGAAATATTTGCATTAAAATTCCTTTACTGCAAGCAATAAAAGATATTCCAATTTATGCAAAATAATAAAGGAGTTATGCATTCAAAAACCAAGAAGAAAAATAAAATAACCTCAAAAAGTTTAACTTATTGGGAAGATAATAGAAATCATGATGGGAAATACTAATATAGAAAAATATTTAGATCTAGAAAGTCCTATTGTGAAGATTCATATTACTAATGTTGCAATCCCAGATACATCATTTGATCTAGGTGCAACAAAAAATGTAATGACTAAAAATACTATGGATGAACTACAATTAACTAATATTCAATATACACCAACTGTGTTGTAATTAGTAGATATATCTACCATAAAACTAGAGGGTATATTATAAGACATACTTGTATCTATAGATTCAAGGGGAATATCTACTTGATTTTATTGTACTAACACCAAAAACCAATTTGGGAGATCATCCATAGATATTAGGTAGGCCTTGGTTAGCCATGATAAATGCATTTATTAGTTGTAGATCTGGTGACATGATAACCTCTAATGGCAATTAAATGAAAAAAATTGCATTGTATCCTCCAGCTAAAACAATTAATGAATTTGGAAATGAAGAATGGATTAATGATGAAGAAGAAGAATATGAAGATGTACAACCTATTCTAACCATCTCACAAGAAATATCTTAAATATCTTTTAAGTGTGATGATGAAGAAAATCATCTAATGCATCTCATGAATAATTATGATTTTTCTCATTATCTTGAAAAACAAAGTTATCATGTGAATATGATAGAAAACGGTTTCCAAGGAAATTGTAGAATAGAAGATTTTTTTTATCACATTACTATATGGTATCATTAAATTATATGGAGAAATTTGGCAACACTCCTATGGAAATTAGTCCGAAGTGAAACATTAATTATTAATAATAACCTGAAAGAGTTTCAAAAAGATCAATTAACTAAAATGCTACAAAAAGATTCCTTTGTCTTTGCTTGTGAAAAGGAGTTAATCCTAATACTTGCATTAGATATATATATATAATATATAATAAATAAATATATATATATATATATATATATATATAAATATATATATATATATATATATATATATATATATATAATATAATAATATATAATATATATATATAAATATATATATATATCTATTAGATCCATTACACAACCTTAAAGAAGGATGAATCCTAATTTGAAGGAGATTGTGAAATAAGAATTACTAAAATTGCTTAACGTAAAATTTATCTATCCAAATTCTAATAGCAAGGGGGTTTCACCATTGGTTATTGTGCCAAAAAGAATGGTAAGTGGTGAGCCTGTATAGACTACATGGAATTAAAAGAATATACTTTAAAAGATCATTTTCCATTTCCTTTTATTTATCAGATCTTAGAAACATTAGCAGGAATTTTTTTTTTTCCTTTTATTGATGGATTCAGAAGTTATAATCAAATTCAAATATCACTAGAAGATCAAGATAAGACTAACATGAACCCTGATTGGGTTGTGATCTAGCAGACAGAGCCATTAAGGATGTCATAATGAAAAGGAAAGGAAGTGATGGTGCCACTGCCTCGCACACGCTTGGAGCACAGGGCGTGGTGGCCATTGATAGGCTTAAGGAAAGCAAGAGGAGGGGAGGTGGAATTTGCATGTAGTTGACTTTACTGACCGTAAAGAGGAAAAATAGTTCGGAGGGGGTAAGCTTAAAGGTGATGATGGCGAAAGTGGAAAAGCCGCTTCAGGAAGGCGAGGAGATAAAACGTCTTCAAACGCAGATTATCAGGTATATTAACTAGCTCTGCCTACAATCCATTATGATTTCCTACATCTGGTCTAGTGGCTGGGGCTTGCATCAGGGTATGGGGTTTGTGTGGGCAAGAAATTCGAGCAGTGGAATTAGCCTAGAGGAATAATCCTAGCTCCATGGGCTTTGCACGAGTGTATCTCAAGTTTGGCATTTTGTTATCTCGCATGGGGAGTATATGAATGGGACGAGAGGGATTCTGCTTGAACAAATTCTTGTTCATTGTATACCTGGAAAACCCGGGGGTCGAGGGTAGGGAAGTAGAAATTGTCTTAGCATTAAGACTATTTTGGTTCCTAAAATGCTCTAACGTTAAGCTCCTAAGGAGCATTAGTCAGGAGGAGAATATCATGGGATGGGGTCTTATGAAATTGGGGAATTGGCATGCTGGGAAAGCTCGTCAGGCCAGCTTCGTCCAGTCATAGGGAATGGGGGTGGCTATAAATCTATGGGCAGGGTGCATCATGGGGGATGGGGTTTAGATGTCATTTCACTGGGAGGACCAAAGTCACACTAACTAGAGGCTAAGCTAGGGGGAATGGGGGCAAAGGCAATCAGCGAGGGGAAAAGGAGATGAGGGGCATGGTTCTTGTAGGCTTGGCCTCTAGGCTACGATCTTGGTAGGTGGCCTTGCACCTCGCTTCCAAGACCACAATCACAACACGTGTAAGGCAGGGGTCATGAATGGACATCTTGGAAGTCCCAGGTGGAGGTTCCATGCACTCGGGGGTTATGCGCATAAATCGTGGGTAGAGGATTTGTTGCATTAGAAAAAACTTGGGATGACGGTAATACAAAAATTAACATTTTGGAAATTATGGTTTCTTGTTCCCGTAACAGGTCAGCTGAGAGGTAATTTTCCTTGGCCAAAAAAATCACAGAGATTTGTCTCAGGACAATGTATGAAGTTGGAGGGAAGGAACAATGGTATTGAGGCTATGGGTTGAGTAGCGACAACCAAGGGACGAGGGAAGAGAGTGTGGGGAGTGAGGTTGAGGCTGAGCTGAGCATGATGGGCAAACGTCATGGAAGAAAACTCATGGCCAGTTTGATCCAAGAAGCAATGGTTGCTTATGCAGATGGAACTAGAGGGGAAATAAAATGGCTCATAGCAGAATGGGAGGAAGATATAAATCATCAAGAGAGTGTGGAGTCAGTGGACATGAAGGATTGGAATATCCTGATTTCAGACCCAGGATAAACCAAAAGCTGAGAGACGCAATAAAAATAGTCCATATATATATATATATATATATATATATATATTTAATAATATTTATATAATAAATATATATATATATATATATTATAATATATATTATATGTATGTATGTATGTATTGGCTCATGAAATGCCTCCTGGGCAAGGCCATGGAGCAAATCTGGATGACTGTTGTCCAGGACTTTCCAAATTATAAATGGGACTTTCAAAAATTGCAATTTCAATTGTAGAAATAGGATGGTCCCCTAGACCATATAGAGAAACATTTCCCATGCCTGTTCATTCTGACTGAGCTGCCAGGTTCCAGCGCGAAAGGTCCAACCCTGGCTGCATCCACATCCACTGAGCAGGAGGAATAGAATGTTTACTTGTATTCTTTTTTTATTAGTTTTCATGCAAATAGCTTTTAGTTTATAGTTTGTGGTCATATATATGTATAGACAGCGAGAATATGGTTGTGGACATGGAAATCAAGTTTATATAGCTTGGACAGATAGACTAAGTATTTTTTGTGACTGGATGGATTATAATGCGGTTAGGTGGTCAACAGACTTGGTTTCTTGATGGGCAAGTTGAGACCGCCTAACTAGGATCTATACTATTGTAACTTGCTTACTTATTTTATAATGAAAAACAAGGATCTACCAAGCTTAACAAAAGAAGAAATATAAGACTAACATACGGTTACATAGTACTTCATTTTTTATTATGCAATGCCCTTGCTACATTCCAAATAGAAGTATTAGGTATTTTCTCTAACTTTATTCATGATTCTAATGAGGTGGATATGGATGATTCTATAGTGTGTGGAAATTCTAATTTCGAAGAAGATTTAGAAAATCTTGAAAATTTCCTTATTGGATTTCAACAAGCTAACATTTCTTTGATCAATGAAAAATGTTTTATTATGTTTAGTGAAGGTACTGTTTTATGGAAACATATTTTAATTATTTGTATTAAAGTTTACTCAACAAAGATCATAGTCATTACCAAAATTTTTGTACCTAAATCTCAAAAGTATGTAAGGAGTTTTCTTCGATTTACAGGATATTACAAAATATTCATAGAAAAATTCAAAAAAATAACTTCACCATATTTCAAATTGCTTACTAAGATTGTGGATTTTATTGGGATTGTTCATGTCAATTAGCATTTGATTCATTAAAACAAAACAATTTTGAAGCACCTATCTTAAGAGGACCAAATTGGTCCCTCCCATATCACATCTCTACAGATGCTTCATATACAAGTTTAGGGGTAGTAATTGGATAAAAAGATCAACAAACTCCTTATGAAATTTATTACATAAGTAAAAATTTAACTCCTATAGAGTTGAATTATATAGTTATTGAAAAGTATTTTTTAGCAGTAGTCCATGTTAGCAATAAATTCAGGCATTATACTACTATATATGAAACTTTTATTCATATTGATCATTATACCATTAGATATCTAATGAATAAACCTATAACTAATGGAAGAATCACTAGGTGGCTTTTATTATTACAGGAATCCATTAAACTATATTGGACAGACCTAGAAAGAAAAACACAATTGTTGACCTTCTTTTTAGAATCCAAAATACTAATACATCACTTCTTGTAGAGGATAAATTTCTTGATGAACATTTTTATAATTTCTACTAAATATAGTTGGTTTGTAGACATTGTTAACTGTTTGGAAATATAAAAATTTCCATCACAACTATTAGCTAAAACAAACTAAAAAGTTATCAGATCCAATGCACCTTACTCTTGGATTGAAGGAGAGCTGTATCGAATTGGACAAGATCTCATTCATAGGAGGTGTGCACAAGAATATGAAGTACTTGATATATTAAAATAATTCCATGAAGTGCCATGTGGAGGAAATTTTGTTGATAGAAGAACTACATACAAATTCCTATCTAGATATTATTAGCCTACCCTTCTTAAGGATGCCAAAGAATATGTCAGAAGATGTGACAATTGTTAGAGAATGGGAAGCCATGTCTAAATATATGAAATTCCACTACAATATTTGATACTGCTAGAGCAATTTGAAAAATGAGATCTAGATTTTGTAGGTCCAATTAATCCAACATCCAAGTAGAAAAGGTATAACCTTGTCTATACTAATTATGTCACTAAATGGGTAGAAGCTAAACTATTATGTATCTATATCAAAATCACACAAAAACATAAGAAAGGATACAACAACGACTATATAATAAGCCACTTCAAGGGGAAAAATTCCCTTTACATCACATAAATGAACATTTCTTGGATAATTCAAATGAAAAGACCTCATTGGTATATATAGGACTCTAAAGAGTCAAAATATAATTAGGGCCTATATAACAATAATAATGTAAGGATACAAAAATGACAATAGTGGGCTTATATGGGGCATAGCAATAACAATAAGGGGGATACACTATTATTATAGGGACCTAAAATGCCACTCTCCTTCAAATAAGTGTTTTCTTCAATGCTTGAGTAGTCTTGGATGATTCTATATAAAATACTCATTCTCCCATGTGGAATTTTCAATAGGTAAGTTCTTCCACTTAATGTGATACTCTGAGATTGATCGATTTTGTAACTATCAGATTGTTGTTTTCATGATTTCTTAAGGCTCCAATAGTATTTTTCCTTCCTTGAAAAGTTTTGGAAATATAGTTTGAACTCGGAGCTTGTCACTTATAACCTTCTTTAAGCATGAAAAATGGAAAACTAGGTGTACTCGTGAAGATGCCAGAAACTCCAATTTGTATGCCATAATACTAATCTTTTGTAAAACTTTGTAAGGTCCATAGTACTTTGGTGATAATTTATTATCCTTCTTATCTTGCTCGAGGGACACTTTTTTGTATGGCTATAGCGGTAAAAATACCCAATCACGCACGTCAAAACTTATTTCACTGCAGTTTAGATCCTCCTATTGTTACATTTGATTCTAAACCAGAGTCAATTTATCCTTCAAGAATTGGAGAACTTGTTATCGATGCTTGATGTGATATTCCACTGTTTGAACCTTAAAATTTTTCTCATAAATACAATGTGATGGATGGTGGATGATATCCGTAAAGCCCCATAAATGGGGTCATTTTTGCTACAATATGGAAGAAAGTGTTATACCACCATTCTACTAGAGGAAACCACTTGACCCATTGTGTTTATTTATCATATACAAAGAAATTAAGATATCCTTCCAAACATTGTTTCACTATCTTAACTTGTCCATAAGATTGAGGATGATAAGATGATCTATGAGCTAAGTGAGTAGCAAGACAAGAAAATATTTTTGTCCAAAAGTTTACAACAAAAATGGGGTATTTGTAACTTACAATAATATTTGGGTTCCATGTGGCTTTTGAATTGTTTCCACTAATGTAATAGCGACCGTGCTAGCTTTTAAAGGATGATATAATGCACAAAAGTGAGCATACTTTGTAATCCTATCAACTACCACCATGAGGACACTCTTACCTTTGGACTTGGGTAAAACTATGATAAAATCCATTGAAACCTCCTCCCAATGCCGACTTGGAATAGTTTATGGTTATAAAACACTTGGAGTGTTAATTGTCTCAATTTTATTTTGTTGGAAAACCAAACATTCTGTAATAAACTTATGTAAATAAGATTTAAGGCCATCCCAAAAAAATTCCTTCTTGACCCTGTGGTAATTTTTTAAAAATCACAAGTGCCCTCCTCTAGGAGATATGTGCAATTCCAAAATAACCTTTCGTTCAAGTGAGGAGTTCTTACATAAATATAACCAATCTTTGTACTACCGTGAATCATTTTCCCATATAAATGTATCATATACATTGGGATCTTGTTGCAACTTTTGAAAGGGTTTCAACATCTCTTAATCATTCTTCCATGCATCCCTTGATTAAGTTATCTAATCGAGTTGTATAATAGAAATGGCATAAATAAATACCTCCACATCCTCATCCATTCTTGACAGTGCATCTGCAATAATACTTTGCTTCAATTGTTTGTGGATGATTTTAAATTCATAACCCAACATATTTTTGACCTATTTTTGTTGCTATTCTGAAAATAATCTTTGTTCCAAGAAGTATTTATGACTATCATGATCTATTTTTACCTTAAAGTATCTTTCCATTAGGTAAGGGCATCATTGCTTCAAGGCATGTAGTATTTCCAACATTTCCTTCTCATAAATAGGTTTTTTTAAATAATTTCCCTTGATTGGGTGACTTTCAAAAGCAACAGGTCTTCCTTACTTAAACAACACCAGGGCTTCCTTACTTATACAACACCAATGCCATTTCCTAAGGCATCACATTCCATAATAAAGGTTTTTCTGAAGTCTGGTGTAGCTAAGACTCGAGCTTGGCAAATTTCCTCTTTAATATGTTCAAAATCCTTAGTTGCTTCTAGAGTCCAAAAAAATGCATATTTCTTTAGTAATGTTATTAGACATGTTGCTATTTTACCATAATTCTTAAGCAACTTGAAATAATACCCTATCAGCACCAGAAAGATTCGAAGATGCCTTAAGTTTGTGGGGATTTTCCTCTCCTTTATGGATTTAATTTTGTTAGGGTCTACCTCAACATCTTCATGAGATACGATATGATCCAAGATCTTTTACTTATAGATGCATCATAATTACATCAAACTAAGCTTATAAACCATGGAACTTAAAATCACATAAAACAATGCAGAAATAACATGATCAGAAAGAAACCATGGCACAATGATTTGATTACAAAGTTTGTCCAATTTGGACTATGGTTCTGGGCCCTGATCAATAGTGGGGAGGCCCTCATTCATTAAGTGGCATAAAAAAGAGATAAAAGTACAAGAAAAATTATTTACAGTCATTATAACTCCAAGCTGGAAGATGGATGAAGAATGGAGAGCCCAACTTTAGAAACAAACAGTACCACTAAAATCCTGGTGAAAAATCGTGCAAAAATGCCTATCTGAACAACCAATTTGGATAATCGGGCCTTCTGAAACTTCTTGGAACCTCCCTGCTACTCAAGGCGAGGTCTCAGCTTGCTGACATGCTAGCGTCTGCTACGCTCAATAGCTTCTAAACTAATATGCCAGTCCTCTCTAGCTTTCTTCGATACAGATAGTCATTTATATATTCTGGTAGTAAACCCCTAAACTCCTGGGCAGTTCTAAACAATAGACCAAGTTTAGCAGGCATGTTTGTTTCTTAATACAAGAATTTCAAGTCCCACATGAGATGTGACAATAGTCCTTATGAACATGGAAAAAGTCTTAACCACACATTTTTAAATTGGCGGCTTTCACTATTGGTGGTTCCCCATCGGCATTTCCAATCAGAGGACAACCCAAAGCCCATACAACAGTTTCCCTGCAATAACCATGGATCTGACGACTTATTAAACACAATTCAATATATATATATAGATAGATAGATAGATATTGGGCTATATTGTAAATCACAATTGGCGTGGAACCAGGATTGGCACTCCATGCTATTGCTCCCCTTATGTGAACTGTGATTATGATATATCGCATCAAAATTGGACTCTGCCAGGGCTGATTAATAAACACTAGATCCTCTCTGATCTTTGATATGTGATATCACAATCGCAAACAGGATCCTGTCAGGGGCTGCTTTAGAAACACTTTGCCTTTTTGCATTGGGTGACTGTAATTTGATTGCATCGCAACCATATCTCTCTTGGGTCGATTTTCTTTAAGTCATGGCCTCTTCTTCCTTCAATTTGAAATATGTAGGACCAATGGAGGGTTGTCACTTGGTTCTCCCCCATTCGCTAAGAGTGTATGCCACGTCAGCTCCTCTTTCCACCTGTTCAAGTCAAACATAACTTTGAATTTCTCTAACTTCTTCATATGAACTCAGATTTGAGTGTCATTTGCACCGTTGGAATCAGTATGATGAACACTTCAAGCCAGTGATAACTTTATCAAAATTATGCCACTTTGAGTTTTGAGCCTTTTACCATGCCAGTGGTACTTTTTGAAGATCCACCTAGATTAATCCTCCCCACTAAGAGCTTTTGGACCACCAAAACCCTTTTCAGCCAATTGGCAAGTGAGGAAATTCCTCCGTCACTTTCTCTTTCTCCATCCATCGAGCTTTAATTGGATGCATTCCTTTGAAGCCAACACGAATGTACTCCACATCTCCCCATCAGGAAGTTCTGGCTTTCTTATCGAGTATGATATCTTTGGGCAACTTGTCTAAATACTCTGGTGCAAAATCATCCAATGTAGGAATCTATGCAACCTCTTTGGTACCCATAATCAATGGAAGTTCATAAAGCTTTAGGTTTTCAACATTTACCACTAAGTACATTTGCATATAAGTGGGCAAGTCAAGAAGAAAAACATTGTCTCCAATATTTTCCAATATGGTGAAGGGACCATATCAAATGGGTATTAATTTCTTCCCTTCTCCCTTCATTCTATCCTTGCTAATGTGGAGCCATAGCTTATCCCTGACTTGAAACTAATGGTCAATACGGTGCGCATCATGTCGAGATTTATACCGAGCTTGACTATTCTCCAACTGCTCCTATACTGCCTGATGAATCACTTGTATCCGCTGAATAAAGTTCCATGCTTTGTCCCTATCATCTCATCCATTGCAATCCTCAACTTTCCCAAAGACCATGTCTAAGGGATCCCTTGGTAGATAACCAAAAAATGTCTCGAACGGTGAGCTCTGTGTGGATAAATTGTTTTCTCAATTGTATGCATGCTACACATAAGGAAGTTGTTCATTCCACAACCTGGGATGTTTTCCACAATAGCCTCATAACAAGTGTACCACGACGCGGTTGACGACCTCTGTCTTCCCATTAGTCTATGAATGAAATGTCATGCTTATTTTTAGCTTGGTGTCGATCATTCTCCAGAAGCTAGTCCAAAACTCTCCAAGAAAGCGAGAGTATCGATCTGACACAATAGACGTGGGAAACCGAAAATGGACCCAAACATGCTGAATGAAAAGAGAAGCAGTTTGCTCAGCAATAACCTGCATTTTACAAGGCATTGAAATACACATCTTACTAAAACGATCCATGACGACATACAAATAGTCATGACCTTTCTTAGACATAGGAAAACCACCTAAAAAATCCATGGACACACTTTCCTGTGGTCGACTCGGAATAGGGAGTGGTATGTGGAGCCCAAGTTTTCTATTAGAGGGCTTTGAAACAAAACACAACACACAACCGTTTACAAAGCGAGTCACAATGTTTTTCATATGAGGCCAAAAATAAAACCTTTGTAAATGACATAAAGTTTTTTCAACCCAAAAATGACCAGACACCAGAGAGGTATGAGCCTCTCAGATTACATGCACCCTTTCATCAATGGGCATGCACAATTTTCCAAGGTAGTACAATAGTTTTCCCTAGAAATAATAATTGTCCACCTGTGATCAACAAGTCAGTTTTGCATATATTTCTTTAAAATCATCATTGTTAGCATATTGTTTAGCATAATTTTCTAATGATAAAGAAACATTTTTCAAAACTACAGATGCAGAGATAGGAGGGTGAGAAAGTATATCTACTACTTTGTTCTTGGCGCCCTTCCTGTATCTTAATACCAAATGAAATTGTTGGAGGAATCTCGTCCATCTAAAATGACAGGCTTACTGAAGCTTGGTTTGTGACTGAAGGTACTACAAGGGCTAATGATCCGTATGGATGATGGTCTCCTTATTGATCAAATAGTGTTTCCACTTTTTTACACTCAGAACTAAGGTGTACAACTCTCTGTCGTACATACGGTAATTCACAACAGCCTGGGAGAAAGTCTCTGAATGGTAACATACATTATTTCTTTGCTACATCAATATAGCGTCCATGGCATATCCATTGGCATCTGTTTCAATATAAAAAGGCCATTAAAGGTCTAGTAAGGGTAGCACTAGTGCTATGTTGATCTTCTCTTTCAGCTTGTCGAAGGATTTCTACTACCTTCCTCCCCACTGAAAGGAATGCTTCACACTTGTCAATGTTTGTAAGGGGGCTGTGATAACAGAGAAGTTCGCAATGAACCTTCTCCAATACCATATCGTGCCCAAAATACTTCGGACCTCTGTAACATTTGTGGGCTCAGGCCACTTCATAATTGCATCTACTTTAGAGCGATCTATTCTCAATTTCCCATTACCGACTATGTGACCTAAATAAACTAGAGAGGCCTTCCCAAACCCACACTTTGACAACTTTACATAGAGTTTTTCTTTTTCAGAACATCAAGCACTTTCTTCACATGACAGACATGTTCATCCCATGTCATACTATACACAAGAATATCGTCGAGATATACAAGCACAAAATTATCAAGAAAAGGCCTAAACAAATCATTCATTACCCTCATAAATGTGGTCAGAGCATTGCAAAGTCTGAATGGCATCAAATGTCTTGTTCTGCAACTCTAACCTGGTGATATCCAATACGCAAATCTAGTTTTTTAAAGTAGACAACATTTTTCAACTGATCTAATAATTCATCAATGCGAGGGAGAGGCTATCGATTCTTCACCATAATTTTGTTTAGTGCCCGTAATCTATGCACATTCTCCATGTGTTGTCTTTCTTTGGCACCAACACAATCGATGAGCCGCACGGAGAAGAACTTGGTCTGATTACCCCTTGATTTAGCAACTCCTACACCTATTTCTTGATCTCCTACATCTTGATAGAAGCCATCCTGTACATGAAAATATTTGATAAAGAAGCATCCTGTTGGAAATGGATCTCATGATGGATTTCCCATTTTGGGGGAAATCCTATCAGTTCTTGAAACAATCCATCATAGTCAGAAATAATTTCAAACAATCCTTTCCGATGATCAGGATCACAACCTTTGAAAGTGTCAGTCGCTCATACTCTTTCGTTCTCACTACCATAATCATGCACCCTTTACTGGAATTAACCAATCGTTTAATTTGTCCTTCACTGACAAGGCTAGCATTAACCTCCATATGATGAGCTCTGACTATATATTCTACCCCGCCCTTCATGAGGTGGTATTCATTTTCGTGCCGAAAGAAAACTGCCTTTCTGTCATATAGATATGGACTTCCCAAGATAATTCCACAGATATCCAAAGGCATAACATCTAACTCTACCTCATCAACTAATTTGGAAGAAATAAAAAATTTGGCCCTACACTGCTTTGTGACTTGTAATTTTTCTTTATCGCTTACCCAACCTAGTAGGTATGGACTCAGATGAGGCTTAGTTTCAAGGCCAAACCATTTCACTAAGGACTCTGAGATTAAATTTGCTTGGGAACCTGAATCGAATAGAGTTTCCACCTTTGTGTGTTTTATAATAACTCTAATGTGGAATAGTTCAATTATATTTCGCTCATTACTTACAGGCTCATTCAAATAACTAGTACTTGCAATTGAATTAGAACTATTTTTAATAGAAGGAGTGCCTCTTGTGCCCATGGCTATGATCAATGTCTCAACGTCGGAATCTGATCCAAGGTCCTGCTGCTTTCCCTTTTTGTTGAATCTCTTTGGTTTCAGCTCCAGATGTATCTTCCAAAAGTGGTCCTCTTCATGACCTTCTCTCTTGCAATACATGCAATATGGTTTTGCTTCGTTCTCTTTCTTGGCTGCAACGGTTTTCTTAGCCTTCCCCTTGAATTTCTTCTGGAATTTGCCATGCTGAGGGTTGAATGGTGTTTTCTTGGCTTGATCATCTCTGTCATTATTTCCTCGGCTTTCAATATGAATCGCCTTTACGCTCGTTGCATCAATCGTAGTAGGCTTGAACAATAACAGTGAGTGTCTTATGTAACTATGTAGCTCACCAACATACTTAGTTATAGTTTTAGGCAAATCTAATGAGATGCCCAAATTCAATGCTTGTTTCTAAAATTATTCAATGAAGCTTTGCACATTTTGGCCTTTACCTTGCCTTATATTTTTCCATTCCATTAATGCCTTTTGTTTATAACCCAAAGGGTAAAATTGGTCTTTCAATGTAGAAATAAAATTAAATGAAGAGGAAAGAAGGTTACCTGACTTTTTGCCGCCCTTCTGTAACTTGCACTGCCACCAAACAAGAGCAGTTCCACTCAGTCGAAGAGATGCTAACTTGAACTTTGCCTCATCTTCTTCAATCTATTGGATCCAGTAGTAATCCTTTATTTGTATTATCCAATTATTACATTTTTATGCACTACACTCTCCATTGCACATGGGCAGGTCAAAATTTACATCTAGCTTGAAGAATGGTTTCTTAGATGTATGTTTGGAATCATGATTAGAGTGATGAAAACTATCACTTGAAGGAGGAGAGGGAGGATGCTCTTCTCCACCACCTTCATGATTTTCTGATCTATTATCATTGACACCTTCGTTCTCATGCCCAAGTTCCTTCTCATACTCTGAAAAAAACTTGTCCACTTTCTCTGCCATATTGTAGAATACCTTGTAGAAATTATATTCCTCTTCCGAACAAGCTTCTTCATTTTCCATGTTTCTCCTTCGTTGTGCACGTCCTACTTCAAGATCAAAGGACTTAAGCTTTCCTTCTCCTTTTCGCAACTTGTTCAAGGTTATCATATACTCATGCAATTCACATCAACAAAGACCTGCTCTGATACCAAACTTGATCCAAGATCTTTTACTTATAGATGCATCAGAATTACATGAAACAGAGTTTATAAACCATGGAACTTAAAAGAACATAAAACAACGTAGAAATAACATGATAAGAAAGAAACCATAACACAATTATTTTATTACAGAGTTAGTCCAATTTGGACTATGTCTCTAGGCCCTGCTCAATAGTGGGGAGGCCTTCATTCATTAAGTAGCATAAAAAAGAGATAAAAGTACAAGCAACATTCTTTCCAATCCTTATACATCCAAGCTGGAAGATGGAAGAAGAATGGAGAGCCGAACTTCAGAAACAAATAGTACCACTGGAATCCTGGTGAAAAATTGTGTAAAAACTCTTATCCGAGCATCCAATTCGAATAATCAGGCCTTCTGCAACTTCTCATAACCTCCTTACTACTCAAGGCGAGGTCTTGTTTTGCTTCCACGTTAGGGTCTACTACACTCAAAATCTTTTGAACTATTCTTCCAGTCCTCTCTGCCTTTCTCCGACATGGATATTCCTTTATATATGTTGGCGGTAAACCCCTAAACTCCCTAGAAGTTCTAATCAATAGACCAAGTTTAGTAGGCAGGTTTGTTTCTTAATACAAGAATCTAAGGCCCCCCATGATATGCGGTAAGAGTCCTTATAAACATGGCAAAACTCTTAACCGCGTATTTTTAAACCCATGACTTTCACTTTCGGTGGTTCCCCATCAATGCTTCCAATTGGCAAACATCCCAATGTACATACAACAATTTCCTTGCGATAATTGCATACCCATTGTCTTATTAAACACAGTTCATATATATATATATATATATATATATATATATATATATATAATACAAATCGCAATTAGTGTGGAACTGGGGTTGGTACTCCATTCTACTGCTCCCCTTCTACGAACTGCGATTGTGATATATTGATCACAACTGGACTCTGTTGGGGCTAATTCGTAAACACTTGATCCCCTCCTATCCGTGATATGTGATATCGCAATTGCAACGAGGATCCTATTGGTAGGCACTTCAGAAACACTTTGCCTTTTTCCAATGGGCAACTTCGATTTGATCGCATCACAATCATATCTCTCTTGGGCTGATTTTCTTTAAGTCACTGCCTCTTCCTCCTGTGATCTTTGATATGCAGTACCAATGGAAGTATGCAACTTGGCACTCCCCCATTCGCTGAGAGTGTCTTCCACATCATCTCCTCCTGCCACCTATTCAAGTTAAACATAAACTTTGAATTTCTCTAACTTCTTTGTATGAAATCGGACTTGAGTGTCATTCACACTGTTGGAAACACTTCGATCTAATGCTAAGTTTATCCAAATTCTTCCACTTTGAGTTTTGAGCCTTTTAGCATGCCACTTGTAGTTTTTGAGGATCTAGTTGGATCACTATATGACCCAAATATTCCACTTCATTTACCCCAAAGAAGCATTTGGAGGGTTTTGCATACAATTGTTTCTCCTCCAATAGTTTAAGCACCCTCTCAATATGTTGAACATGATATTTCCAAGACTTGTTGTAAATTAATATATCATCAAAAAATACTAACAAAATTTATCTAAGGAATCATTTGAAAGTGGAATTCATCAAACCTTGAAATGTGGAAGTAAGGTGCATTAGTGGGGCCAAAAGGCATGACAAAAAATACATAATGACCTTCTTGAGTTATGAATCTTTTTTCAAAATGTCTTTTTCCTTCATTCTAATTTGATGATATACCAAATGAAGATCTAGCTTGGTGAAGTAAATTGCTCCATGTAGTTCATCCAACAATTCATCAATGATAGGAATGGGAAATTTATATTTAATAGCGATATTGTTGATCTCTATATAATCCAAACACGTGCACCATGATCCATCATTCTTGTGCTCCAATACTATTGGAGAAGATAAATAACTTTGGTTAGGTTGAATATGATACCTGCTTCTAGCATTTATGCAACCATATTTTCAATTTCACTCTTCTAGGCACAGGGATATCTATAAGGTCTGATGTATAGAGGAAAAATTCTTGGAATCAAGTGAATAGCATGATCATTATCACAAATAGGTGGGATACCTTTGAGAGTCTCAAACCTACTTGGAAGGATTGTCAAGGACTCTTCAGAGATCTAGAGAAATGGATGACTTAGATGTTTGAACATCTAGTGAGCATAATTATGCAATTACCCCTTGTTGTTCCTTCTTCAAAATATTTGTCATGCCACTATATTTGATTATCTTCCCACGTTTCCTTGTGATACACCTTAATTAAATTTCCTTTCCTTCCTAGAAAAATTTCAAGAAAAGTTCTTGAAAATTAAAAGTTATCATCACCAAATATTGTAACCATTGGACTCCTAATACAACATCAGCACCACCCATTAGAATGGAAAGCTTTGGATTATTCAATACATATTCTCCCATAGTTATATTGATATTATGGCACTTCCCTAAGAAATTTATAGTGCTGCCATATGCAACTATCACTTGACACTCTGGTGTTGTATATAGAAAGAAATTCAATTCCTTGGCTATCTTACATTGAATAAAAATATGGGTAATACCTGAATCAATCAACACTATTACCTTCTTCTTCTTGATATATACTTTTATATTAAGAGTTTGAGAAGTGGTAATTTTTGCCAATGTAGTACAAAATATGGTCGTATCAATTTCTTTTTTTTCAACCCATTGGGTTGGTTCTTGGTGTATTGATTCTTCTTTTGATGTTTCCTGTTCCTTTTCTTCCTCCTCTTCTGTTGGTTTGATCGAGCCTGACCCAAGTTCAATGTTAGTTGTGCCAACCAACAAAACTCTAACTGCAGGCCCTTTCGGTAACAACCCACATAACGCAAGTTGCAGTCTCACACGAAGTAGTATTGGGGGATGACAGAACCAGGTTTCTGCATCCAAAGGTCAATGTGATAGGTTCTTGTGGCTCCTAGGGCTTAGTTATATCTTCACAAACCCTAACCCTTCCAGAAAAAAATATTACAATAAATTCACTTTAACAACTTCCAGATCTTCGCGAAAGCCTTTAATCATTCATAACATGTATAAAGAGTATCGATATACCACTTTCACGCAGCAGATAAGCATTAATTAAGGTAAATTGCATTACAGAGCGTACATACAAAAACTTGCAAAAGTAAGAAATAGTACACAGATATGTAAGAATTGGCTCAAAATTGTTTTATTAGACATAATCATTCAAGTATAGACTTACGTTACCAGCACATTGATGACCAACAATATTGCAGCAAGAATGTTGTAACTCCTGGGCTAGCAACTTTAATTTATTAACCCGGGGTTCGTACAAACTTGGAGGTGAAAGTGCTGTATACACAAGTAAAAGTGATGGTTCTACCTTTTGTCATTGTTCAGCTGGTGAAAGACCACTAGGGTTTTCAAGCCAAACTTCTATGGATTCAGAAGAAGCTTGATTCCTTGATGAAATAAATTGAAATCTACTCTAAGGGAGAGCTGATCTACTGTAATAATGAAAAAGACTGAAATTCAATGCTAAGGCACACCATTTTCTAATTAACTGCTAAGAGCTATGCTTTGCAATAATGCTAAATTAACATGAACAAAATGCTTTTGTCCTAAGCATGGAAGTTAAAAACATCAAACATCATTGCTATGCATGTAAAGGACTGTAATAAATTTGTTTTGTCTTTTTATGCTTTTCATGAAAAATCAAGTGTGCAAGATAATCTCTTTTGGTGATGTGGCACATGCCTTAGGGATGCTGGTAGATGGATAGAAGGTTCAGGAGATGGCTGGAAGGTTTGGAAGACCCTTGGATGACCTTGGGTGACTTCCTAGAGGTTTTCCCTCAATTCAACCTCAAAACAGGCCACTACAGGATTCCTTGTATTTCTACATGATACAACTGAGAGAAAAACAATGGGTGTTGGAGGTGATTAAAGGCTTAGGGAAGGTGGTTTATGGGTGGAATGGAGTGATAAAAGACCTAAGATCACTTAGAACCCAAAACCAAGTTTAGGAGATGGTTGGATTCACTCAACATGTTTGGTGGAATTTCTATGTAAAATGATGAAATTGGTGAAGGTATTGATGAAAACAAGGAATGCCTATGGGTGGATGAAGTTGGAAGGTGGTTGCTTGCTATGAGGTCTCTTTCTACTTATGAAGCACCTTCTCTGCATCAGACATGTGTAATTTCCAAAAAGTCATGTAAACAAGAAGAATTCTCATTAGCTAGAAAAGTAGAATTTAATGAACTAATTGTCGACCTTATGCATGAGGAAATTGCTGAATAAAACGGAATCATGGATGAGATCTACTACAAGAATGGAGATAGAAGAGATTGAAATGAAATCATACACTTGCAAAAGTAATCAAAGGTTGGTTCAAGTACACTAAGCTCTAAATCTTATGAAAGAAATGGAAATCATGTCTTTTTGGGGTTGCACAATGGTCTTTTCCTCAAATCATGATCCCAGAAGGAAGAAGTGAGGCTAGGACACCTACTGAAATATTTGTGGTGCTTCATTTATCCCTTCTAACCTACTACTAAAGTAAGGCACAAATGGAAGAAAACTAATAAACAATTAATCAAATCTACACTATTTGCAATGAAATACTTCTAAAGACAGTTTAACCATGAATCTATGAAACTAAGCTAAGCATACAAATACAAGAAGAGGAGCCTTTTATGCTATGGTTGGGCCCTAACCCAAGAGATTAAAACCTCTAAGTTAACTCAATGCTGGATTAAGAAAAAGCTCATTCTTATTACCAAAACAAAAAATTACATCAAAGTTTTCCACAAGTCTGGAGCTCGAAACTAACTAGAGTTTTTACAACAAAAATTTGAGTCCTAATGAGTCTCTAGGCATATCTACTTATACAACTGAAGTCCCCAATGACTTCCTTAGATTTATGGAGTCTTGGCTCCCGAAATCGAGATGAACTAACTCTTTGTCTATCACTTGCTCAGTTGCCTTTTGATCTTCATGACTTGGTTGCTTTCACTCCGAGCTGGTGGGATTAATGGAGGAATATTCAAATGGGGGAGGAACAAATGAGGAGGATTTGCCTCCTACAATCTCTCTCCCTTGTCCCATTTGAGTTTAAAACCTCAATCTTGCTAAAATTCCTTGATTTTCTCTTCCAAACCTGCATTCAATGCATATTAGTTCACTAAGCATAATATCTCACTTTAACTCATCTCATTAAACAAAATATAATCAAAACATGTAATAAGTTGTGAGAAGAGTTGGTTTGACTAATCTAGGAGGTGAATTAATGCCCATATAATTACCCAATGATGAGGCTCATCACGCACTCAGCTATAGGGGCTTGCGCACTCAGCTATAGGGGCTTGCGCACTCAGCTTGCGGACTTACCAAGGTCTCTGCACACTCAGCTATAGGAGCCTTCGCCTTTGCCTAAGTACAAAAAACATACCTTTCCTACCGTAACTTACTTGCCCTTACAAATATTCTTATCAATTCAATGGCCAACTAGACTCACTATGACTCTTCTATTTATAGCCTTGCTTCACAATACCATGGTCCGCATACCATGGGTGGGTCTCAAAACCTTCCTATCACCTACCCACCTAAGGGACTAAAGCACCTTTGACTCTGATTAGCTTCACACTCCTCTTCCACATTTTGTGGAGACTTTAAATCTTTACAAAATTTATCAAAATTTACCCTAGGGACCCCTTCCCAACAGGCCCCAAACACAATTTGGTGACTCATCCTCGAGTCACTCAGTTGGCGCTGCAATATTGTCTTGGAGTTCGCAAAAATCCATCTTTAGAACCAACAAATCAGTTGTGACGTACATAGATTCCTCTTGTACTTCCTCAACAAGCTTATCCGTAGTAGGGCCTTCCACCGTGAGGCCCATTATCCTTTGTGCCTCCTGGATGCCCTTTAACTTGTTATGCACGGGAAAAGTGAGTTGGTTGGCTTCCTCTATCTAAGGCTAGGTTCTAGCCCTTAGAATGGCCTCTTTCCTATGCAACTCTTCAATTTCAGTGTGTAGGTGCTTCCCTTCTTGAAATAGCATGAACCGTTGTATAGGCACTAAAATGCGCACAGTTGACCTTATCTCATCAAATTTTTGCAACTTTTCCCTAATGTTAGTGTCAATCTTCTCCAAAGTGGGATGCTTTGATAGAGATGTCCAAAGCTTCATGGCCTGCTCAAATAATTCGGTGCAATCCTTGAACACAACATCTAACGTGGCCATTCCTTAATCGTTGCTTCACGCTGCTCTCGGACCTCTGGCATAGTTGTTGGCCACAACTTCAATTGCAGCTTTGAAATATGTAACTTTAGTTCAAATTAGACTCGACCGATTCCATCCTTTGATTCCTTAACTGTTGCAACTAACTTCTGTATCTTCTCTACTAATTCTGCTTTTGCAGAAATATTGAGTTTAGGCAGTGCATTATGGGCTTGTGTAATTGTTGCTTCCAATTGTTGGTTGTACATGGCCATTTCTTCTTTCTCCTTCAGTGCCTACACCTTTTCTACGAATATTTGCTGGTTTTTGGTTTTTATTTCAGTGATCACCGGCAGCGTGCACTTCTCCCTAACCTTCACCTCATCGGATACGCCTTGATGCAATTCGTGGAGGGTCTGGAGAGGTAGTGCTATAGGATTGACACCCAGATCCTTGATCTCTGATAGTTGGGAGTTTACTTCCTCTGATCAGGTGTGCAAGGCCCTGTTCAGTAATTGATTGACTTTGAGATCCAAAGTCCGATATTTATCTATTACAGTTGCACTTTCTTACTGCAGGCTCGCCTGAATGCCGCTCGCTTGAAGTTTCCCTAGCTGGATTTGCAGGTTGCGTAGATCCTTCTATACATTTCCCAACGCCTGTTGGTACTGTTTCTCGAAACTATGTCCATATTTTGGTTGTCGTGTCGTGGACCTTATCTCTAATCTCATCTAAGTCCCCCTCAGTGAGGACTCTCAGATTCACTTGGGATAATCTATTGGACCTTTGCTTCTTCCTTGGTCGCAAAGTTGTCTGCTTTGGTCACTTTTTGACTACAAAGGGGTGCTTTGCTCTACGTCCCCACCTCCTTCACCATCAGACTCCTCCTGGTCCTCTCTGTGCCGAGAAGAAGACTCCTTAACATCTACTACGCTCTCCTTGGCTGCTCGTTCTTTGTCAACAACAACTTCCTTCTGTCGCGCAACTTTCTCCGGAGCTGCAACCTGCTCTACCTCCTTCTTTTTTTGTGCTGCTATGGTCTGCGCGAAGAAAATTTACCTGGCCTTGAGTATTCCCGCGCATGGATCTGATGGAACTAGCGAGTCCCTAGGCCATTTACCAATGATCTCTTGTACATCTACCTCACTCACAAGGTAGGGAAAATTATACCACGCCTTCTTTAGATCCCATATCACGCGGATAGAAACATTGTGAAAATCCGCCTTGAATTCTACATAAGGCTCCAATTGTTCATATAGAGTAGGTGATAGCCTCGGCCTCTGGCTGATCACCATGTGGAGATTTATCTCTACAAGCACCCAGAACATTTTGGTCTCCGTGACCTGCATTGCATCTTTGGTTTCCCACAGCGAAGTGAACTTCGTTGCCTCGGGGAGGTTTAGGTCTCGGGGAGGAAACTGGTTGTCCTCTGGCATCCTCCATGCTACCAGTACGATCAACAACAATAACTAGGAATTGATCCAAATTTAAATAGGAATGCAACAAATTACAGAGATAACCATAAACACAAAGATGCAGTGGAAATATTACTTCATTTCATTAATGTAAAATACTGAGATATGCTTACAAACAGAAAATGGAAATAAATAGTTAGGGCAATGGCAGCTTATCTCTCAGAAGAGATGTGGTGGCTACATGCCTCTAAACTATGTTATAATGAGGCTCGAAGGCCTATTTAATGTTGAGAAACAATGGAAAACCCTTAACATCCCAAAACCTAACCCTAGAAGATGAAACGCCAAATTGTGGGCCCCGTTTGGTTAAATTGGTACATCAATTTCCCGTGGTCGTAACTTTGGCATATGATCTCCATTTTCCGCGTATAATAGCTCATTAGAAATATCTATCCAAACACTAAAACTTTGGGAAGGGAAACATCAATCTATAGACCCATGTTGCCCCTAGATTTCCCAAAAAAACGTCGTTTAGGGCCTCAAAACAGCTTTGGAAGTTCAGGACCCGAAAAAATTGCTAAAAATAGTAAATTGTGCTACAATTAAGGAAATTGAAGGGCTGAAAGAGACAGTTGTGGGGTTCCATATGGGATAGGTGGGTGGCCACCAACATCCACCTGAATCATTCCTCACCCCTTAGGAAGCAATGGTCCCCAATGCATTGAATTCCTCCATCTACTGAACTTGGTCCCTAGTGAGCTGTTCTGCAATCTCTGATGTGTCCAATAATGGTGGAAAGCATGGTCGAGGGTGGTACACATTGAACACTTGGTGAAATCAAAGGAATGGAGGAATGTTTTTCTCCAAAGAATTATTTCCCACAACCTTAGTAATGGTGTAAGGACCATGTTGGTGTGGTCGGAGCTTCTGATGTGCTCTTGTAAGGCGTTCTTTCTGCAGATGCAACCAAACTTTGTTGCTCACTTGAAACTTGTGTGGTACCCCTGTGGGTGAGGAGAAGTTGTTCTTGTGTTCTGTCATGACCATATTCCTTTGCTGCTGCTGCTGTGTGGAGGAACCCTTCACGGTGGTCATGGATGTAGCAACGATCTTCCCCTTATTTTGGGAGTGGACCAGACATAAAATAAACTTCCTAGTCTAGGAGATGAGCTTGCTACCTTTCCTAGAAGTGATAAAAGAGGTGGTGGTATGTGGGGTTACCTCCGGTATCCTGTATAATGAATTACACAAAGAAATAAAGACAGCGTGAGGCCTTGACTCATACACAGCATGTTGCCTCCACAAGTATGGCTGGCCTAATAGAACATCACAAACATCCATAGGTGTAACATCACACAATACCTCGTCTGTCAAAGGCTTGATGCTATAGGCAAGGTGGCGCTGTTGGTGAACTTTGAGATCCCATCCTTCATGAAGCCACCTGATACTGTATGGTTGTGGGTGTTGTGTAGTCGGTAGGCCCAACTGCTTCATGACCTCTACTGAAATGAGGTTCTTTTGGCTACCACTGTCGACAATGAATTGCAGCGGCAAACCCTTCACCCACATTTGTGAGTGGAAAAGACGTTCCCCCTCCTCTGGATCTCCAGGCTCATTTTTCTGGATCTTGGTGGTGGCAATAGTGGCGTTGGGATCTGCATCAATGATCTGCTTCCCTTTACCATTCCCCTTGTCGAGTTCTGGCTCAGGGTCTGAGCATGCATCTGATTCAAAAGCCTTCAACTCAGCCACCATTGACTGCTTAGTCCGACACTCACTTGTGTTGTAAGTGGGGCTCCTCTAGAACTCACACCACTTTCTTGTGTCCTTTTTTAACTTCGTGGTGTTGTTCTTTTCTTGCGGCTTCGACGGGTTGCCTTGGGTCACCCCGCCTTGGTTTTGTCCTTTGGTCTTCGGATTCGCAGATCCAAAGTCTTTCTTCTTCTATTTGAACTTTTGCTTGATTTTGACAGCGTATTGGTACGTCGCGTCGAGCGAGGAGATGTTTAGGAACTCCATCTCTTCCTGGATGTATCTATGTAGGCAGCCATGGTATTTGAGTACCAGATGAAACTCAGAATATTTAATACCCAACTATGTGCAAAGGGTATGAAAAGTGTTTGTGAACTCTGGAACATCTTGGTCCCGTCCTTGCCGCAGCATGGTCCATTTGATATATTTGTCCTCATAGCTTTTGACAGGGTAGTACTGCTCCTTGACGACATCCCGGAATGAATCCCAAGTGGGTACGGCTTAAAATAGTGATCCCGTACTTTCATCCTTCTGCTCGTAGTAGGTTTCCCACTAGTCCTTGATGTGGGGGGTTGCTTTGAGAAAAGCGAAAACAATCTTTTCCCGACTCGAAAATTCATGAACAGAAAAATAACCCTCTAGCAGATTTAACCATTTATCTACGACATCTACGTCTATTTGACCCTCGAATATGGGGATTTCAAAATTAACTTGTACCTTAAACGGTCTGGTGTTTCCAGAGTAGCTGTTGGAAGCCAATGCATCGCCTCTGGGTAGTTGCTGAAGGATCTGTGCAAAGCTATCCATCATCGTGTTCCTTTGTCGCTCAGGGCTTCTTCGAGCAAGATTTTGACAGGATCTCCTACCCCCTCATCTTTCTTCTCATCTTCCATGGGAGGCCATCGGGATTTGCGAGGCTGGTCTTGCAAAGGTTCGACGAGTTCAAGCCCTAACTCCTTACATCCTTACCTCGTTGGGGACATGCAAAGAAAAAGAAAGAAAAAGCATACCGATTTGATACCACTGATCCAGATTTAAACAGGAACGCAACAAATTACAAAGATAACCATAAGCACAAAGATGCAGCAGAAATAATACTTCATTTCATTAATGTAAAATACTGAGATATGCTTACAAATAGAAAATCGAAATAAACAGCTAGGGCGATGGTAGCTTATCTCTGAGAAGAGATGTGGTGGCTACATGCCTCTGAAATATGTTACAATGAGGCTTGAAGGCCTATTTATTGTTGAGAAACAATGGAAAACCCTTAACATCCCAAAACCTAACCCTAGAAGATGAAACGCCAAATTGTGGGTCCCGTTTGGGTAAATTGGTACATCAATTTCCCGGGGTCGTAACATTGGCATACGATCTCTGTTTGACGCGTACAATAGCTTGTTAGAAAGATCTATCCAAGCACTAAAACTTTGGGAAGGGAAACATCGGTCCCTCGATCCATATTGCCCCCAGATTTCCCATTAAATGTTGTTTAGGGCCTCAAAACGGCTCCAGAAGTTCAGGACTCGAAAAAACTGCTAAAAATAGCAAATTGTGCTACAATTAAGGAAACTGAAGAGCTGAAAGAGACAGTTGTGGGGGTCCAGATGGGATAGATGGGTGGCCACCAACATCCACCTGGATCAGGCATAATGGAATACCTTGCAGTCATCTTGGGCTTCATGAAATCTTGCCCAAAACTCTTTACACAGGGACTGAGCCCAGTTGTGTTGGACTCCTTTAGCACATTATGCAACTAATGAAATCACCAGTGCGGGAACATCCTCCGTGCGAAACTTCTACATAATATTGTATGCCAAGATCTGTGCGGTGAACTACACCACTTTGTCTATAATGGAGCGGATAGAATATCTGTTGGCTTATTGGGGCCTGACCCAAGTTCGAAAGTGTTTTAGCCAAACAAATCCCATACTACTGGCCCTTTCGTCAACAATCCGCAGAGCACAGACTGAAGTCTCACCCGAGGTAGTATGGGAGGGTGTTGGAACTAAGTTTCGCACCCTATGGGTGTCTTGATGAGGTCTGGATGGGTCGCGAACCGATTTGCGCACCCGCATTGCTCTCCGCAGTTGTCTAGCCTTCGCGTAGCTCTGCGACGGGCACTTCCTAGATTTCTTCTTATTATTGTGGTTATTATAGATCTGATCTAATTCTTGGGGTCTTAATCAAGCATTCAATTATCACCACTCCATGCAACCATAGATCTTAAAGATATGCATACAATCATAACATAAGAACAAACATTCAGATCTACGACTAGGTGCACAAGAATTCAGAAACACTTATCTTATATTAATATTCTATTCAGTACAATCCAATTCCACCCTCCGCACTCAGCTGTAGGGGTTTGCACACTTAACTATAGGGATCCACGCATTCAGCTATGGACTCTCCCAGGCCTTTGTGCACACAGTTGCAGAGCCTACTCTAACTACTACCAACCCCGACTCAGACTTACAGATTTAGAGTGACTATTGCATTCCTAAACCCATAACAATTTTGATTAGAACAAAAATTGCCTTCTACCCTTAGAGCCTTGCTCTATGTATACATTCCCATGGTCTATGAACCATGGGTATGACTTGCTTTCTATTATCTTACTTTATTTTCAGGTGGACAACCCTTTGACTTGACTCATTACAATTCGCGCTCCATGCACTTTGCGAAACCTTTACCATACTATTACCCAAAATTGTGGGCTTTAAGCCCCAAAACTGTTATGCGAGGGATCCGCTACCCAACATGCCCCCAACACAATCATCGTGACCAGTCCCGAGTCACTCGGTTGGTGCGATGATCTTTGCTTGAAGTCTATCCAACAACGTCTGTGCTTCTCTTACATGTCGCAACACATTCTTCCACCGTCTACTATACCCATTGTGCGCGTGTCTCTGATGTGTCAGGTCCACTTGCTTGTCAGAGTGTGTATATTGCCTGCATGTGTGCTAGCTCTCCTTCGATGTTGGCGTTGACCATGAGTGCCTCATCAAGCCAAGGATAGATGTGTTCTTTAAGCATTGCTTCTTTTTGATGAGTGGCGTCTGTTACACAGTATTTTGTCACCGTCCATGTTACCCCTTCTCCCGTACATTGGAGGACCTCTTTTGGGACCTGTGAGAAGTGACATAACCTGAAAACACCTACATTGTATACCCTTGAGTATGTATTCCATATGCCGTGAAGACACCTTCTGCAAAATACCCATAAATATAGCCCTTTTTCCATTGGCGCTGTTCCACAGTGTATCACTTGCGCCAATGGGGGAAATCCTCTAAAGGGGGCGCGCCAGATGGCGCTCTGTGTCAGAGTCGCACTAGCGCCAACCCAGTTGGGTAAAGTTTTTAACAAACAAACTTCCAAAGGTTCCTTCTAACCTATCCATGAACGGGTTCCAGTTTGAGTTAGTTCAGTTGGGCTTCGAATATCCCAAGGAGGGAAGTAGTTCTCCACCTCTCATGGAAGATTCCTAATGATAAGGACAATCCCATGAATCAAGTGGATGGTCTTATCTACTCCTCCTACCTCTATATAAGCTTGTCCCTTTGCCTCTGACAAGCTAGTTAGTAATTCTACTTTTCAAGCTTCCAAATCTAAGTCCCAAAGTCTGAGAATTGCTAAGCTCATATTGCAAGAGGCCTTGTTCATCCCTATGAGGCTAAATATTTAAGGAGGAGATCCATGTCCAAGTAATCAAGGAGAGAGAGGCTTGTTCCCATCCCTTACAAGATTTGCAAGGCATGTGTTGCTGATCACCCAGCCAAAGGAGGATTTGACGTCAGAACATGGTTGTATTCTCTTTTGTTTATCAATAATAATGGACGACTATAATTATGGTTCCACTCATGTGTCTTTATTATGATGTTTGAGTTGTATCCTTTCTGACTGATACATAGTTGCATTTCTTTGATTTTATTCTTGTATTTGTCTTGTCCTTTGCATGTACAGGTGTCTGCTCACGAGGATTGTGAGGATTGTGACCAGATGAAGTGAAATAACGGAAGCGACGACTCTTCTACGAATACTAACATTGGATTCGAGGTAGGCTCTCATCATTGGCCTTTACTTTGCAATTAGGAACCTGCGTGTTAGCGTTGTTTGATTGTTGCTAGACCCCATTTAGGCTAGTGGGATCGCCTTTATCTGTAGAGGGGATTTACCTATACAATATAGCCTAAAATATCATACCTAAATCTACCCTAGCCTAATCTAGTGTACTCTAACCTAGTGTAGCCAACTCTAGCCTAGCCTACTCTAGCATGTCCTAGCCTACTCTAGCCTAACCTAGTCTACTCTGGGTTAGCCTAGCCTACTTTGGCTTAGCCTTTCCTACTCTGGCTTAACCTACTATAATGTAGATTATCCAACTCTAGCTTATCCTATTCTAAGCTCGCCTACTCTATCATAGCCTGCACTATGCTAGACTATCCTAGTTTAGCTTACCCTAGCCCACTTTAAATTATGTTAACATAGTTTAACCTACTCTAGCTGTTGGGTATACGACCAAAGTCCGACATTGACTAGAAGTGGGGAGGATCATGGGTATATAAGGATGGACAAATATCTCCATTGGTATGAGGCCTGTTGGGGGTAAAGCCCAAAAACAAATCCATGAGGGCTTAGGCCCAAACTGGACAATATCATACCATTGTGGAGATATGTGGTGTCCAAAGTCCTTACAAGTGGTATCAGAGCCATGCCCTGAAGTTAGCCAAGTGGATGAATCCTCAGAATTCTGAATGAAGGTGGTGGGCCCCAGTAATATCACGATGGGATCCGTGGATGATCTCGGTTAGATAGGCGGTGTGTTCCAGATTCTTCATGGACGTGTCCTCGTCCCAACACGGTTAAGAGGAGTTGACCTGGGATAGAGCAAGCTCTCGAGGTAGGTGGTGTTCCATGTAAGGCGTGTGCTTCCAATGCATTGGAGTGGAGAATCCTGGTTGGTAGAGAGTGGACAGATAGATAATCGTTTGAGGGGAGGCTCGATGGTCCTTTGTTTGAGGGGAGGATTGTTGGGTATACGACCAAAGTCCCACATTGACTAGAAGTGGGGAGGATCATGGGTATATAAGGATGGAAAAATATCTCCATTAGTATGAGGCTTGTTGGGGGTAAAGCCCAAAAAAAAATCCATGAGGGCTTAGGCCCAAAGTGGACAATATCATACCATTGTGGAGATATGTGGTGTCTAAAGTCCTTACACTAGCGTAGCTTAACCTACCCTAGCCAACTTTAGCCTAGCTTACTCTAGCAATGTTTAGCCTAGCCTTTCGTTGCCTAGCCCACTCTATCCTAGCCTAATGTACCCTATTTTAGCCTAGCCTAATCTTGCTTAGCATACACAAGCATAACCCAATCAAGCATAACCCATCCAACCTTTGACTTCTCTAGCCTAACCTTCTATAGCCTAACGTAATATTTCTTAGGCTACTTAGCCTATCCTACTCTTGCGTAGCCTACTCTAGCTTTGCCTAACCTAGTCTACTCTAGTCTGGCCTACTTAGCTTACCCTACTCTAGCTTAGCCTTGCCTACCCTTGCCTAGCATAGCATATTATAACTTACCTTATCCTAGCCTCTTCTAGTCGAGCCTAGCATAGCCTGACCTATTCTATCCAATCATGGCCTTTCATTGAGCATTATTGCTCTTTCTAGTCCCTTCAAGGCTAATCTACACTAGTCTATTATACCCTAACCTAGACTAGCATAGCATAGCCTATTCTAGCCTAGCCTAGCCTAGCCTATTCCACCCTAGCCTAGGCTATTTTACCTTAGTAGAGTCTAGCCTAACTTACTCTAACATATTCTATCCCATTCCAGGATTCTTACAAACCAACTATATGTGTGTACCTATAGAAATTCAAGATACTTGAACTACCTCATACCCTACTCTAGCCTACCCTACTCTATCCTGGATTAACCATGTCCAGGTTATCTTATCCTTGCCTACTCTAGCTATCTTGTTTTAGCTTACAAAGCTAGCCTATCCATACCTTACCTAGCCTTTCCTACTCCACCCTTCCTAAGCCTACTCTAGCCTAGCCTAGACTACTCTAGCCTAGCCTACACTATTATATCCTAGCCTAGCCTACATTATTCTATCCTAGCCTAGCCTACCATACTCTAACCTAACCTAGCCAACACTAAGCTAGCCTATCCTAGCGTAGCCTAGTGTATTCTAGACTAGAGTATTTTAACATAACCTAGCCTAGGATATTCCTGCTTAGCATAACTAAAGGCATAATTAAAGGTACAAGGTATAATTAAAGGCACACTAGACTCAAACAAAGTGTAGGAAAAAAAACTAGTTGTAGGCACTGTGAAATATTTTCGTATCACTCTTTTAAAAAAACTTGTAGGCTCTGTGAAATATTTTAGTAGTGCTTCTAAAAGCATTGTTTTTAGGTTTTTGGAAGGAAAAATGGCTTGGTCATCTACATGCTCAATTCCTCCATGGTCTAGTTCAATTTTAACTCAAAAAAAGTTTCTCCTCCTACCTCTCCTCGTCCAACATTCACATCACTCAATTCGATGGTTCAAATTTCAGGTGAAAGAACATTTTTTTCGTACAAAAACAAAGGCACTTCCAAATATTCGAAGGTCACAATAAATGGGGCACACACAAAAAATTACTACTATCATAAATAAAGTGTTTACAAACACATAACACTAAATATTTGATCAAATGAATTATATAACTTAAGGAAGTACACATTCAATTTGAAACTAGAGATAAGAGCACAAATTTATGAATAAATTTTTAACAAATATGTTGTGCAAAAATTACTTTTTCATTTAATTCAACTGTACAAACTAAGAGCACTGCAAGAAAAAATGACATTGGTGAGGGGTGAAAAATGTCACCATAAGCTCATTGGTGACGGTCAAAAGAGCCTTCGTCACCAAAAACTAAACGTGTCCAAAAGTGGCGTTGCCAAAAGTATAGGTGTTGTAGTGAAATTCAAAGTCCGTCACCAATAATGATTTAGAATGATGGATAGTGACCGTCACCATTTCATATGAGAAATTGTGACGGACCATAGCCTCTATCACCAAAAATTGAACATTACCAAAGGTGGCTTCGCCAAAAATATAGGTGTTGTAGTGCCATTCAAAGTTCATCACCAATAATGATTTATAATGACAGATAGTGACTATTACCATTTCATATGAGCAATGGTGATAGACCATAGCCTCTGTCACCAAAAACTGAACGTCACCAAAGGTGGCATCACCAAAAGTATAGGTGTTATGGTGACATTAAAGGTTTGTCATGAATATTGATTATAGTGACAAATAGTGACCGTCATCATTTCATATGAACAACAACAATTTATTGTAATGGGTCTTTCATGGCCATCACTATTGGTGCATATATATGGTGATGTTCGTTGACCCTCACCAAAAGCCACATTGCCATAAGTATAGGTGTTGTGGTGACATTCAAGGTCCATCATGAATAATGACTATAATGATAGACATTGACCATCACCATTTCATATCAACAACAACGATTTATGGTTACAAACCTTTGAGGTTTATCACTATTGATGCATATATATGGTGGCGTTCATTGACTGTCACCATTTCATATTTTGGTGAGGGTTGAAAAATGTCACGAAATCTCATTGGTGATGGTCAAAATCTCATTCCATATGAATCATGTCAGGGCACGATGGAATTGAACCACCAACCTCCTGCTTGTAAAGAAGGTGTTCTTCCATTGAGCTAGCACCCTTCAAAGAATTAGACTTTTAAAAATTAGACCTTGAAACTTCATAAATTGTAAATTCTACAACTTTCAATAAATTAAAGTCTCAACAATATTTTACTAAACAAGCAAAGCAACATCGAAGCTGCAAGTCCCTACCTAATGGTTATGGATGTTATGAAAATTGGTTGGAGAGAAAAATAATTATGTATAAGAGAATCAATATGTTCAGTTGAATACTCAATTAGAAGTGAAACTCTGAAGACATTTATAATCTATAAATGATCTATAACTAGAAAATTCACCAAATATTGCAAATTAAATGTCATAAATTGATAACATATGGAAGAAGAACATTGGTGAAGACAGATGCAATATGTTATAGGTTGAGTGAAAGAAAAATCTCAATGTTGTTGTTGTTTGGTGTTTAGATATCTTAATGATATCTAAACTTTTGTGCAAATG
>APFE030445343.1:37368-50039 GCA_000404065.3 Pinus taeda | reverse complement strand
TTCATGCGCCTGATGAATGAAGTGCTGAAGGAATTTAATGGTAAGTTCGTAATAGTTTACCTGGATGATATTCTGATTTTTAGTAAGACTAAAGAGGAACATTTCAGACATTTGCAGAGTGTGTTGAGGAAGTTATAGCAGAACAAGCTGCTAATTAATCTGAAGAAGTGTACTTTTTTCAGCGAGAATTAGTGTATCTGGGCTTTGTCATCGCAGAAAATGAACTAAAAATGGACCCAGAAAAGGTGACAGCTATAATTAGCTGGCCTTCTCTGAAAAGTTTATTTGAAGTCTGAAGTTTCCACAGACTAGCCAGTTTTTACAGGAAGTTTATCAGAAATTTCAGCGAGATTTGTGCACCAATGTTGGATACGATCAAGAAGATAAATCAGCCATTTCACTGGACTGAAGCAGCAGAAAATAGTTTTTAGATCTTGAAAAAGAAGATTACTGAAAGACCAGTGTTAAGACTGCCTGATTTCAACAAACTTTTTCAAGTTCATTGCGATGCCAGTGGTACGGCCATTGGGGCAGTCCTTATTCAAGAGGACAGATTGGTTGCTTATTTCAGTGAAAAGCTAAATGAGAGCAGGCAAAAATACTCAACCTACGACAAGGAGTTTTACGCCATTGTGCAAGCTTTGAAACATTGGCGACATTATCTGTTAGGTAACGAGTTTGTTCTGTTTTCTGATAACTCTGCCTTGCAGTACATTATGCAGCAGCATAAATTGAACCATAAGCATGCAGCTTGGGTTGAGTACTTGCAAAGTTTTACATTTGTACTAAAACACATTAGTGGGCAATCAAATAAGGTGGTAGATGCACGGAGTAGAAGAACATTGCTTCTACAGGAAAGCACGATGCAGATTTTAGGCTTTGAACATTTAAAAGAGCTGTATTCGACCGATACTAAGTTTAGGGAGGCCTATGAGGCTTGCCAAAACCCGCTGTTACGAAATAACAGCATGTGGTTAGACTATAATCTACAGGAAGGATTGCTATTTAAGGGAGGGCAGTTGTGTATTCCCAACTGTTCTAAGCGGGAAAACATTATACAGGAAAAACACATTGGGGGTCTGGCTGGACATTTCGGTATTGACAAAACGATTGCTCAGGTACAACATTTTTATTTCTGGCCAAAGTTGCAGCGGGATGTGCAGAGGTTCGTGAGTAGATGTAAAATTTGTCAACTGGCAAAAGGTCACAGTCAGAGAACACTGGACTTTATATGACATTACCCATCCCTAGCCGACCATGGGATTCAGTTAGTATGGATTTTGTACTGGGTTTGCTGAAGACACAACGAGGTTTTGATTCAGTAATGGTTGTGGTAGAATGATTTTCAAAAATGGCACACTTTGTACCATGCAAGAAAACCAGCGATGCTACTTACATAGCACATCTTTTCTTTACTGAGATTGTGCGATTGCATGGACTTCCAAGATCCATTATCTCTGACAGAGATTTAAAGTTCACCGGTCATTTTTGGAGAACTCTGTGGAAAAAGTTGAATACCCAGTTGCAGTTCAGCTCTGCTTATCATCCGCAGAACGAAATGGTCAGACAGAGGTGGTGAACCGAAGTCTGGGAAATTTACTTCGAAGTTTAACAGGTGAAAACTCCCGGACATGGGACCGTGTACTTGCTCAGGCGGAATTCGTATACAACGATTCCCCTAACCGTAGCACAGGATACAGTCTGTTCCAGATTTTGTACGGCATGCATCCGCGAGGAGCGCATGAATTACGATATTTGGGGAAACTTGAGAAATGAAGCGCTGATGGGGAAGATTTCGCCCAAGAAATGAGTAACTTGCATGAACAGGTCAAACTGAAATTACAGGACAACAGTCAGAGGTATAAACAGCGAGCTGATACAAAGCGTCAGGAAGTTCAGTTCAACGTAGGAGATGAAGTCCTTGCGTACTTACGTAAGGAACGGTTTCCAAAACGAGAGTACAACAAGCTAAAATTTAAGAAAATCGGGCCTTGTAAAATCATTCACAAATTTTCTGCAAACGCCTATGAACTACAGTTGCCACCAGGGATCGGTATTTCCCCTATTTTTAATGTGGCAGATCTGTTTCCTTATGTCACTGATTCAATAGATATTACAGCAGCAAAGCCACCATGGGACACCAATTGTGAAGGAGATTCATGGACGAGACAGATGCCAATGGCACCACCCCTTGAGATCGAAGGGATTCTAGACACACAGGTAGCTAAACGCACACGCAGGAAGGAGTACTTGCGGTATTTGGTCAAATGGAAGAACTGTCTGATAGAGGACAGTTCGTGGCTTAACGCATCACAGGTACAGAAAGCAAGCTATTATGTCGACGACCTCATGGAACGGAGCCATGACTTTTTGCCACCCCGGGAGCCTGATGCAGGAGCATCCAGCTCCGAGGAGACAGAAGGTGGTTGACGGTCTCATGGAGAGACAAGAACACACAATCATACATGCATAGCTGGACAGGTGTTAGACTTGTCAGTTATTTTACTTTATTTTATTGTTTTATTTTTCAGAAGGTCGTTAGGACCAGGACAATTAAAATTGTGAACTGTTTTTTTTAAATAGGAATTAGTAACAGTAAAATAGGTTGATAGTCAATTAGTATTTTTATGAATTGTGTTAGTTAGGAACAGTTAATGGTAACCAACAGCCTGGTAACAGAAATGACAGTTACCCAATTCTCTTGGGGCAGTTCTACCTGAACAAAGAACAATTGTGCCTCAGGGGATTAAAAGGAAAAAGAGAAACAGTGTAAAAGATTCCTTAGACAGAGAAACGTAATATACAGTCATTTCGAAATAAAAGTTTGTTTCTATTTATCTATTAAATCACCACTGTACAGACTAATTTCATGCATCGATAGATAAACTCTGTGTAACTAATTTGCGTTGGAATAACAAGATAGAAAGCATTCACCAGAAGAGCAGGGCACTGCCATTTATGTTACTTCCAGACAAGGAGTACGAAAGATTGTGCACGCAGGCAAACCAACAGGTAATCCGTAAGAACCCTCACATTATTTTATGAACAAAGCAAATGCCGGAATGAAACCAAATATAATCGTATCATTTCATTAAACGGTCATAAACAAAGTATACATAGTCTAGGGCATCTCACGCTCCTTCGAAACCAAAAACTCATTTCAAAACAGAACCTTGAGACCGAGTCTTTGAGCAAGCAAATGATACAACCAGAAAAAGCCCAAACAATTGCCATAGCAAGGAAGTACCGAATAGAAACAGTGTGAACGAGGGTTCTATTAACCAAACATCAACATTACAGGATGAGGGTTCGAAGCCACCGAATACCCATCTTATAGAATTAAGCAAACGTTAACCTTACAGGACGAGGGTTCGAAACAAGCTAACAATCATCTACAGGACAGGGGTTTCAAACAACCCAGTATCCGCATTACAGAATGAAGACTTCGATAACGAAGGACCAACGTGCAAGACGACTAGAGAGTAACACAGTCCAGAACACTATTTAATTCACCGCTCAAGTGACATACTAATGACAAAATGAAGTCTCAAAACCTCTATAGAAACTGATATGGAAAGACCCTACCCGTAAGAAAGAACTGGAGGGCTTGAACGACTGCCAGAGATCGTGGAGGGCGCTAAACCACAGAGACCAACTATATTGAGCCACCTGCAAACGAAATGGGGGCGGATTAGTATTGTTTACAGATAGAATAACCATTAAAGAAACAACAAGCGAATAATAATAGAAGCGCAGAACCTCACCTGAAGTTGAGGAGGCAGAGTCGAAAACCGAAATAACCAGTATACCCCTGAAGACACAGAGCGAGGGTGTCAGGGTATGAAAGAGAAGTGACAGACAAGTTTATCAGGGAACCAGAGTTTACCTTGGCAGTGGAACTGGAGCGCGATAGTTTGGTGGAAACCCTGTCACGAAGCAAACCCATCAATTAATCGACCAGAAACGACATTTAAACGAAAGAATCCACCTAACAAACCATAAATCAACATATTAACACTGTGCAGAGTGGAGGGTGTCTCTACAGGGCATTGTAACCCTACCTCCATAGCCACAGAGGACCGAAGGCATCCATAGAATCAATGTTGAAACTAGAACGGCGGAGGAGCAAGAGTTCCCACAGAGCAGAGCAAACATTCGGCGCAGCGGAGGAGTGTAAAATGACAAATGAGCGGGACAGGGTTGACAAAAGGTAAGTGCCCGTGCGAGAGGAACCGGCAGGTGGAAACCCTAACCGGCGCTACCAGTTAAACATCACAATAAAATATATATTAAACGTACCCAGCATTAAAGTCAACAGTTAATATATTTAAAGCGCCAAGTCTTGTCACTTGTGGTCGCATTAGGAATGGCGGGAGGCCATCACTAAGATTTACAAAGTATGCATTGCTTCATTTCCTCTCATTTTACTTCAGTTAAATGAAGCAACTATGCCTTAGCCCCAAACCCACACAACTAAGCTTTGCACACTACATAATGCTCTCTCTCTTAAGCTTTGCACACTACAAAATCCTCTCTCTCTCTGTTATTGCACTTGGTTTAGATATACTTTTCTTAGAAGAGAAGCAATGTCTCACTAAATAACTTACATGTTAACTTATCATTTGATCCCATTACATTTTCCAAGCATTGAGGACATTAATAAAATTTCAAAATTCAATTTCAAAATTTAATCACCATGTTCCATCAATTTTAGGTAGACTCTAGAAATAAATGTAAGTCATTATTTTAATTTTTTTCATTGATTCTAAATTAGCAAGTGATAAAAATGCAGATGCATCTGCATTTTTAATGTACAATCATCCAAAAAAACTCATCAAAGACTAAATATAGGTTAAAACCTTTATGGAGTGAAAAATATTGTTGGCATCCTCTAGAATAACACTAGTTTAAGAAGTTGGGTTAAGATTTTACCACAAATGCAAGAACCAAAGTGAGAAGTTTTTTTTTTTAAGTTTTCTTAACATGATATATTATAAAAAAAATTGAAGAAGCACACAATACAAAAAAAAATTGTATCTAGTATCATTCTAGATAGAGAAAAGTATTCGTTAGGCTATCTATGCAGGTGTAAGAATTACTACCCACCTACTTTCAAAATCATCATAGACATTTAAAGATTAAAAAAGGAATTTATTAGGCTACCTATGACTAAATAAGAGTTATCTCCCACCTTTCCAAACTATCATGTACATTTAAGCTATTAGATTTTATCAACATCCTTTCTATGCTACAACACATTACAACTTTCCATTATATTTATGTATTATATGTGTTGATGTACTTGTCAGGTGCATAAATTCCAAAATAATTGTCCAAATATCCATGTTTACTCTAAATTAATTGTTTATGTAAGAGACACATTTTATTGTAGGAAGCATGCATCAATCAAACACTTCTCTACTCATAGTTTACAAACCCAACCAATTTTTGATACACAAACACATTCAAGACTAATCCACAATAACAAACAATGCTCAAAAAAATATTCTTCCTCAAACATCTACCAATGAATAAACAATGAGGAGACAAGAGACAAATCAAATATCCAATCAACCAGGGCCAAAACCTCTCCAACATGAGAGGAAAACACAAACAAGATCTTCTTCTTATATAGACTTCAATTGACGAATACTAAGACCATGGCCTAGACCCTTGAATCAATGACCCCTCTAGAACCAAAGCACAATCCTCCTTGATTCAACTTCCTTCTTTTTCTTTGAGTCAATGATGATCAAGCTTCTTCCTTCAATAACTCGACTGTTCTTCAAATACAGGTTCCATGGATCAGATTTGTAGTTCTTGGCCCTCTTGCATAAACCCTAGAATGTGTGGTTGACCAACCTTTTGAACCTTGATCTTCTTCACTTGGATGGTATGAAATCTTATTATAATTCGTCATGTAACCTTTTGTATCTTCTTCTTTGATTCGACTTCTTGGACATCAACAAGATTTTCGACCCTTTCTGTAGTAGATAGTTCTTGTTTCCTTCACACGTGTGGATATATTAGCCCTAAAATAGACCCATAAACAACACCAAAATCTTCTCCCTTTGTTTCCTTCTCTTGGTTGGTTATCTTTGCACTTCTTATTACAGACTTACTTCACCAAATTTTCTTGTCGACAAATGGGGGATGAGCTGCCCTATACATAGTGTTTTTTCCATTAAAAACATGTGCTAGGAAGTGTTAAGGAGTGACAGGGGAACATAAGGGAGAAATAGGTGAAAATAATGCATGCAAATGAACGATTAAGATTTCATGACAGGAAGTGTTAGTGAGTTCCAGGTGTGATAAGGAGGGAGTGATAAGGTATGGTAGGTAGTGTTAAGGCATGTTAGAAGCTAGGGAAACATGCCAAGATGTGTCAAGTGATAGGGTGTGCCAATGCATGCGAGGGAGTGTTATGGAGTGCTAGGGAAACATAAGGGAGCACTAGTTTCAAATGCATGGAAATGAATGACTAACAATGTGTGACAAGGAGTGTGAGGAAGTTATAGGTGTGCTAAGGAGGGGACGACAAGGTATGTTAGGTGGTGCCAATAAATGCTAGGGTGTTAGGGCGACATGTAAGGTATGCCAATGCCTGTCAAGGTGTGCCAATGCATGTCAGGGAGTGTTAGGGAGTGTGATATAAACACAAAGGAAAACTAGTTGAAAATGCATGGAAATGAATGAATTAGAGTGTATGATAGGGAGTGTCAATGAATTCCAAGTGTGCTCAGGAGGGAGTCACACAGTTATATGCTAGGTAGTTCCAAGGCATGCAAGAGTTCCATGACATGTCAAGGAGTGGTATGGTATGATAGGGAGTGCTAAAGAATGCGATGGAATGTAGGGAATGCCAACATGTGCCACATAGTGCCAAGGGATTGTTAGACATGATAGGTGTTATGCCATGTCAAGATGTAAACGGTGTTGCTTAGTTGTTTTATGGCCATGGTTAGATGTGAGCCTTGACTTGGTAACTTCTTAAGTTGGATGAGCTAAGATTGGGCATGAATAGCCTAAGATGAGTTATAGGCCATTCTTAGGTGAACAAGGGATAGTATAGTTGTATTAATTGTAACTTGGTCAGGATTTTGTAGTCGAGGTAGGACTTGGTTGGTTCCCAAGTCTTAAAACCAATAAGGGTAGTTATGAGGGCATGATACTACAGAGTGCCAAGGCATGCCAAGGAATGAAAATGCATGATAACAAATGCCAGACAATGTCAATGCATGTTGAGGAGTGTTAGGGAGTGTGAAGGCATCACAAGGGAGAACTAGGTCAAAGTGCATGGAAATGAATGAATAAGAGTGTCTTCCAGGTGTCCCAAGGATGAAGTGTATTAGGATAATTTCATAATAGGACTTACAATAGGTAAGCCTACAATTACGATAAGGGGAAGGAAAAATTGATTTTAGATAAAGGGAGACTTTTGTCTAGGGACAACACTATTTTTTCAATGACTTGGTTGGGTTCCCAAGTCACAAAAAAAGTAAGGCTATCTATGAGGGCATTACAACTAGGGAGTGCCAAGGCGTGCAAGGTATGCCAGGAAGTGATAACACATGCTAGAAAGTTCTAAGGCATGTTATTCATTCCAAGACATGGCAAGTAATAAGGCATGCCAAGAAGCGTTAGGTGCTAGGGTGTGGTGCCAACACATGCTAGGGAGTGCTAGGGAAACATAAGGGAGGACTAATTTCAATTGAATGTAAATGAATGAATAAGAGTGTGTGATAGGGAGTGTTAGCAAGTTCTCGATGTGCTAAGGAGGCATTGACAAGGTATGTTAGGTAGTGTCAGGGAAACAAAAGGAAGGACTAGCTTCAATTGCATGGAAATGAATGAATACTAGTGTATGATAGGGAGTGTTAGAAAGTTCTGTGTGTGCTAAGGACGAATCTCTAGAAAAATTTTAGGAGGGTTTGGAGAAAATTCTGTGTTTTGGTGCAAACTTGCAATTTTTTGCCAATTTTCTGTCTAGGAGCACAACAAACTCATGCTTTGCTTCTTCCTTAGGGCTCCAAATGATGTAAAATCAACATTTTGGGAAAGCATATGACCCCATCTCAAACCCCATTTTCCCACTTTCCTAGTTTCGGGCTCAGGTTTTGAGAAATTTTCAAAAAAAGAGGCCAAAAATCACCTTGCTGCCCCTCCCTTTCCATTTCGTTGTGCACCTGGAGACACCTTTGAGAATGGCCATATCTCAGCCAAAAAAGGGTCATTTTGAGTGAATAAATACTCTAAAGACACCTACACTCTTCCATATTTACAGAAAAGGCTTCCGATCTAGATTTGGACTTTAGAAAGGAACTCAAAAATGCCCTCCAATAGCTCATTGTAAACCTGGAAATTTATGAGATTTTTGTAAAATTTTCACTATGTAATTTTTTGTAATTCCTAGTTTGACTTGGTAAAAGCCAAAAGTGTGAAGTAGATGAATGTGAGAGATAAAAGTAAATGTAAATAATGGGTGTTTAGTATTTATAAGTAGTTTTGATATAAATTTGACCTCATTTATGAGAGAGGTTGGAGTCAAAGTTAATTGTAGAAGTCGTTTTTAACTTCCCTAGATATTAGGGTTTGGTTAGAGCACCTCATGAAATAGTTCCTAGAGTCATTGATTCGACCTCTGAGAGTGGAAAGATGTTGTTTTGGTATTTATATATCAGTTTCTCAGTGATAGAATAGGTTGGATTTCAGAGGAGAGAACTATTGTAGCTTGTACTTGGACATTTTTTGGAAATCAGATGACACAATTCGCAACTATGATCTTGGAATTTATGTGTAGTAAGTTTGTGATGTAATATTTTCTCTATTATAGCTTTATATGAAATATTTTAATATTCTATTTCCATTCATCAATTATTCAATGGTTTTCCTTACAGTTTATAAACAAAATTCTTTGCATAAAGCTCTGTTTTGATGGAAAAATCATTATGTGTTACTTTATTTCTTGCTTAATGAATTCATGTTTCATGCTCATTAAGACCTTTCTCTTCTTCTAAACATTACACTACACTGACAAACCCTAAGATCCATCACAAAAGTAATGCTACCTTGATCCTCTTTATATTTTTTGTTATAACCCTTTGATCCTCTGACCTAGCTACCTGGTTTTTCTCCCTTATCTAGCAAAAAACCCGAAATTTTCCAAAACCCACCTGAGCCTAGCTATCTAGTCTAAAATCCTTTACATTCTAGTCATATATTTGTTGTGATTTCATAGGGAGAGCCCTCTCTAGTTTGGTAGGGCTATCTACCAAACTAAAATCTTGGTCTGTGATTACCTTCGTCGATCTTATCATCAGCCTAGGACATTGTGGAGGATAAGAGAGGGCATGAAAACTAGGGAGTGCCAAGGTGTTCTAGTGAATGTAATGTTACCAAGTCATGGAAAAATGTAATGCTAGTTGTAAGGTCATGACTACCAAGGTGTGTTAGGGAATGCTAGGGCATGCTAACATGTGCCAGATAGTACGAAGACATGTCAAACAAGATAAGATGTACCAAGTGCTAAGGCATGCCAAGATGTACAAGGTTGTGATAATGCATTCTAGGGACTGTCAAGGGAACAAAAGGGAGATAAAGTTAAAATACAAGGAAATGAGCACATAATAGGGTTAATAAGTCATTATTTTACCTTTTCCATGAGGGGCATGCTAGGAAAACCAACACTAGGTGCCAATAGGTGCCAAATGCCAAGTGTCAATGCATTCTAAGTGTCAAATATTCCTTCATTTCTTCTCATCTAGTTTCCAATAATTGATCTCAAATAACTTTAATATTAAACCATGCCAAATCATACCAAGTCATCTCAACGCATGCCAAACATGCTAATACTTGCTAAGTGCCAACACATGCCAAGTGCCAATGTGTGTCAGGGAGTGTGATGTATGCTATGAAGTGGAGACAATGTCAAAGAGTGCTAAGGTGTGCTAGGTATTTTTGGGGTGTTCTAGCATTTGCCAAATAGTACCAAGGCATTCCAGGTGCTAAGACATGCTAGGATGTGCATGTTGCCATAGTATGCCAATATGCGTCAAGGAGTTTCAAGGAATAAAAAGGAATAACCAAGCTAAAATGCAACGAAATGAATACATAAGAGGGTTAATAAGTCAGGACTTTATCTTTTTCAAAATTTGCATGCTAGGCACACTAATAATATGTTCCAATACATGCCAAGTGCCAATCTGTGCCAAGTGCTAATGTTTTTCAATGCAATATTATGCCAAGGTGTTCCAGGGCATGCCAACACATGATAGGGGAGAGTTATGCTATGCTAGGGCATGGAAACATGTGCTTGGGTGTCCTACTCATGGCAATATGTTCTAGGTACAAAGATGTTCCAAGACATATGGGTTGCCAAGGAATGTTAGTGTACTATTCCAAAGCATGTTAAGATGTGCCATGAGTGTTGAGGAGTGCTAGGTCACTCTCATTAATAGAATTGATAGAGCTTGATTATGTATTAAATAATATAGTTCCTACACAGATTAGTGGAACTTTATTTAAAGGAAATTTACCAGATAATAAGCCTAATAGAGATAAATCATGTGTTGACTCATAGGAAAACTATATTCTTGTGACTTGAGGGAAATGATATAGACTAATTAATTCTTAACAAATTGGCTAACTATTATAACCACTATGACCTTGGACACATAATAAAAAAGAGTCCACAACAATGGTATTAAATCATTATCTTTTGACAAAAAAATAGTAACAAGTACATAGCTTCATCAAAAACTCATTGGAATGATCAATGATGACGAACATTTTTTGACCATCACCAAAAGTAACCAAAAAGAGCATTGGTGAGGTTCAATAAAATATTGTCACTAGACGTGTCACCAAAAAGAGAATTAGTGATGCCTTTAATGATCCTCACCACAAGTGTCACCAAAGAGAAAATTAGTGACAGGCCTTTAATGACACTCACCAAAAGTGTCCTTGAAAATGGATTTGGTGACACACCTCAAAAGGGCCATCATTATATACACTTACAACAACAATTTTTTAAAAATTGTCGCCATATGCGACATTGGTGATGGACCTTAAAGGCCCATCACAAGAATGAAGCATCATAAACACTCATTGGAATGATCAATGATGACGAACATTTATTGACCATCACCAAAAGTAACCAAAAAGATCATTGGTGATGGTTAATAAAATATCATCACTAGAAGTGTCACCAAAGAAATAATTAGTGATGGGAATTAAATGGTCCTCACCAAAAGTGTCACCAAAGAGAGAATTAGTGACGAGCCTTTAACAACCCTCACCAAAAGTGTCATTGAAAATGGCTTTGGTGACAAACCTTAAAGGACCATCACTATATACACTTACAAAAACACTTTCTTAAATACCGTCACCATATGTCACATTGGTGACTGACCTCAAAGGTCCGTCATAGGCATGACCCTCACTAATGACCTTTTTTCTTATAGTGGAGGCTCTCTTACTCTCCATTCAATGCATCTTTTTTATTAGCAAGCTTTGCAAATGGTTCATTTCCCTCTCTATAACTACGAGAAGTCGAAAAGACAACCACATGGCTTATTCATTACAACAGAAATGACTCTTACACTCCTAGACGCTTTGACTTATTCAAATTTTGTATTTACATTAAGTATTTAAAATTCCAACAAAGGTAATAAAATCAATTTTCTAGCTCAACATGTGACTAGTCCACCACATTTTCAAGCCCCATCTATTTCTTCATCATGAAATAGATTTAACACTCTTGTATCAGACTCGTAAGGAAGAAACACTCACGATCTTTTGCTCATAATGTCCTCTAGAGAGAAACCTTCCTTCTATGGAGCTGCGACACTCACCCATGTATAATCCTCCATCGGAGTGTCCTTCCACTTCACCAAAAACTCCAGATACTCTTTTTCTTTTGTGCGCTTTAAAAATCTTGTCTCCAAAATTCTTTCAGCCTCTAGAACCTCCACCATAGGCATCTTCTTCATCCAACTCTATTCACTGACTTCTCCACTACTCCCATTTGCTGTAATGGCACCTGCATCACTAGCTTGATAGGGATACAACCACATTGAATATAGGTGAGATACCTATGCCCATAGGTAACTCCAACTCAAGCGTTTTCAAAAACAATTTTGATTATTCTAGAAGGTCCTATTTTCTTCAATTTGAGTTTTTTATATTTTCCTCTTGGGAATATCTCCTTCCTCAGGTGTGTAGGTTTTAACCCCATACATAAATTACCTACATACGAATTCTAAAACACAGAAAATAAATGATGCAAGAGAATAACATGTAAAACACATATACACAGATATTTCCCCCTAGATCCCAAAACTGGGACTACCAACTTGATTTTTCATTATGTTCGCTTCAATGTTACAATATATATTTATACATGCTGAAGCATCTAATACCATGGATCGAAAACCATTGCATCCAAAACCATGGACCGAAAACCATCACATCCAAAACCATGGACTGACCCAAAACCAGGGGTGTTGCTCCAGACCCCATACATGAGGGCTACTCACCCCACCCCCATCAAACCCTCTAGATAGGGTGGGCTACCCACCCCCCTCAAACCCCCTAGATAGGGGGGGATGCCACCCCGCCCGTGAATCCCCCACTATGTAATCGACACAACAAAGGGGGGGCTTTGCCCCCCC
>APFE030445343.1:0-28677 GCA_000404065.3 Pinus taeda | reverse complement strand
TCTAAAAAGTATTTAAGGCTATCATGATCCTTTTTTACCTTGAAGTGTCTTCCCATTAGGTAGGGTCGCCATTTCTTAAGTGAATGGAGTATTGCCAACATTTCCTTCTCATAAATAGCTTTGCTTAAAAACTTTCCCTTGATTGGACGACTTTCAAAAGCAATGGGTCTTTCATCTTGCATTAGACAACACCAATTCCATTTCTTGAAGCATCACATTCCACAATAAAGGTTTTTGTGAAGTCCGATGTAGCTAAGACAGGTGCTTGGCACATTGCCTCTTTAAGATGTTTGAAGGACTTTGTTGCTTATGGAGCCCATGAAAATGCATCTTTCTTCATTAGTGTTGTTAGAGGTGCTGCTATTCTCCCATAGTTCTTAACAAACTTGTGATAATACCCTGTCGACCCGAGAAATCCTCGCAGATGCTTTATGGATGTGGGGATTCTCCATTCCTTAATGGCTTTAATTTTCCTAGGGTCTACCTTAACTCCATGAGATAGAATATGACCCAGATATTCCACCTCTTCTACTCCAAAGAAACATTTGGATATTTTTGCATATAATTGTTTTTCCTCCAATAGTTGTAGCACCCTGTCAACATGTTCAACATGATCCTTCCAAGACTTGCTGTAGATTAGTATATCATCAAAAAATACTAACACAAATTTTCTAAGGAATGGTTTGAAAATTGAATTCACCAAACCTTGAAATGTTGAAGGTGCATTGGTAAGGCTAAAAGGCATGACCAAAAATTCATAATGACCCTCATGAGTTCTAAATGTTGTTTTTGGAATGTCTTCAATCTTCATTCTGATTTGATGATATCCTGAACGAAGATCCCCAACTCGGTGAAGTAAATTGATCCATGCAGTTCATCGACTAATTCATCAATGCCAAGAATGGGGAACTTATCTTTAATAGTGAGCTTGTTGAGCTCCCTATAATCCGAACACATGCGCCATGATCCATCCTTTTTGTGCACCAATACTACTGGAGCAGAGAAAGAACTTTGACTTGGTTGAATTATGCCAACCTCTAGCATTTCTGCAACCATACGTTCAATTTCACTCTTTTGGAAATAGGGATATCTGTATGGCCTGATGTTCGGAGGAACACTCCCTGGAATCAGATGAATAGCATGCTCATGATCACGCATAGGTGGGAGACCTTTGGGAGTCTCAAATACCTTGGAATGATTGTCCAGGACTTTTTGGAGATTTGGAGAAATAGATGATTCTGATGTGGAAACATATAGCGAGCATAATTGTACAATTACACCTCTTTGCTCCTTTTTCAGAAGCTTTGTCATACCATTAGAGCTTATTAACTTTCCTGGTTTCCCTGCAATACCCCTTAATTCAACTTCCTTTCCTTCCGTAGAAAATTTCATGAAAAGTTCTTGAAAAATTAAAAGCTATTGTACCTAGGGATTGTAGCCATTGGACTCCTAGTACAACATCAGCACCTCCCATTGGAATGGAAAGCATTGGGCTAGTCAATACATATTCTCCCATGGATAGCTTGACATTATGGCATTTTCCAGAGCAATTTATTGTTCCTCCCTTTGCAATCATCACTTGACACTCTGGTGCTGGATATAGGAAGCAATTCAATTCTTTTGCTACCTTACAATGAATAAAATTGTGGGTACTTCCTGAATCAATCAACACTATTACCTTTTTCTTCTTGGTTTGTCCTTCTATCTTGATGGTTTGAGGAGTGGTAATTCCCGCCAATGCATTACAAGATATGGTCGGATTCATTTGTTCTTCATATGGGCTTTGTTCGTGGAGTATATCCTCTTCTTTTGACCTTTCTTTCTCCTTTTCTTCTTCCTCTTCACAATCTATGTAGAATAATTTCTTCTCAGCACACTTATGACCTTTAGTGTATTTGCTATCACAACTGTAACAAAGCCCTTTTACTCTTTTTTCTTCCAATTGTTGTGGTTTCAACCTTATAGGTTGTGGAAGACAAGTGGCAACAACACTTCTGTCTTTATAGTTGTGAGTGGTATGCTTCCTGGTTGCCATAATTTTGCTTTCCATTTTTCTTGCTAACCTGAATGCCTTCTCTAATGAATCAGGTTCCCAAAGGCGAACATCATGTTGGATATTATCCTTTAAAGACCCTATGAACACATCAATCCTATGCTCCTTTGGAATATTTTTTACCCTTATGTTCAATTTTTGGAACTCCTCAATGTGCTCCATTATTGACCCCTTTTGTTTGAGACTTATCAATTGGCTAAAAAAAGTGTTGCTTTTTGCATCCTCATAATGTGCTATCAATTCTTCCGTAAAAATTGCCCAAGTGATAAATTTTTTACGAGAGCAAAGCCATTGATACCATACAAACTTATTTGGTTCCAAATATAAAGTTGCAATACGTACCTTTTGTGTGTTTTGCACATTTTTGAGATCGAAAAATTGCTCCATCTGTAATATCCATGTTGCGGGATCCTTGCCATCAAACTTCCTCATATTGATTTCTGGAATATGGTGCGTCTTCGATCCAACATTAGAGTCTATGAAATCATGATTAACATTTCCTTTGTTCGCATCATGAGTTTCCTTTACTCCCCTTTCACCATTAGTAAGTATTTCTTGTAGAAAATTTCTCAAATCTGCCTTCAAATCTATCTTCAAATCATCAATCTTGGCTTCCACGCCCTTTATCTTATATTCCACACCATTTATCTTAGCTTCTGTTAGCTTTTGTGAGAGTGAAATTTGTTGCACTTGGTCTTGTAATTTTGATATATCATGTAGCATTTCTTCCTCTTCTTCATGAGTCATGCTAGAGTTTTCAAATTGCTTACTAGGTGTTGGCATTTTCTTTCCTCGGGGCATCAGTTACCGATACTAATGCTCTACTATGCCCTTTGAATTCCTTTAAAATAATTTTTCAAACCAATCTTAAGCAAAAATTAAAAAAATCTACACACCTTTTTTCACTTTCTAGGAGCTCAATATTGCCTCTGATGTATCTCTGTAATTCGGATCATCCAGTTTTGAAATTACGACCTGCGGTAGCCCTCTGTGTCCTCTTTCTAATGCCACCAGTCTGACCCCAATTGGATTCTCCAATGAAAAGTTATGCCAAATCTCCCACAGTGGCCTGATTATAGACTAATTCAGTAGAGCGAACTTGTACGATGTGCCACGTGTCCCTGTTTCGACCTTTGGCTCTGAAAAATATATACAAGAAACTACAGTCCATCCTCTTTTTGTACCTTCTTACAAAATTTCAATCCGATGCTCAGAGAGAAAGTTATGATGATTTTCCCCAGGTCACCTGTTTGGAATGTAATTCAGGAGTCTGCCAAAAGACCAACTTCCTCAGATCATATCTCTGCAAATATAGCACGAAAAGCTTTGAAATTCGGACCCAAGATTTAGTGCGATTTCGTCTCAAATGGGTTTTTTTTCACTTCTGAAACGTTGTAGAAAAAGTTATAGCGAAAATGCCACGATGACCTTTTTGGAGCAGCGAAACCCTAGAATCCAAAGCTCTGATACCAAATGTTATGAAACCAGCTCAAGAAAAAGATAGAAAATATAGATCAATGCCTTAGAATTCAGCCTCTTTGAGGGGGAAACCTCCTTTACATTACATAAATGAACAATTCTTGGATGATTCAAATGACAAAACCTCCTTTCTATATATAGGAGTCTAAGGAGTCACAATATAACCCAGCCGACCTAACAATAATAATATAAAGCCACAAAATAACAATGGAGGGATTCTATGGGGCACAGTAATAACAATATGGGGACAATAGGGGCACAACAATATTAATAAGGGATACAACTACAATAGTAATGGGGTAATCGCTAGTATTATAGGGACCCAACAATATTCCTCTCTCAGAAGAAGTACATTGGAGATCTGTTGGACAAGTTTGGCATGACTGAGTGCAATCCTTTGACTACTCCAATGGAAAAGAACTGAAAGCTCACATCCACTGAAGGAAAATAATTTGAGGATGTAAAAAAGTATAGACAACTCATAGGAAGTGTCAACTACCTGGCTACTACCAAACCAGATGTAATAGCCCTGGTGAAAATTCCATGTAATAAATGTTAAAAACAATAACCACGGATGACTGGGACACTTATTCCAAGCTTAATGTTGGGCAATACATCTTAGGGGGGTGATCATTTGGTTGTTTGTGGCTACATAAATTGGCAAAGGCATTAAAATGAATTTTGGCACATTTATTTATGAAAATAATGGAAATTAGGAGAAAAAGTAGGTGAAAGGTGATATGTTGCATGTGAGGAGGAAAATGAAGGAAAATAATGGAAAATGAAGAAAATAGAGGCCTCATTCATAAAAAGGATTTTAAGGATTAGTTGGTAACCTTTTGTCAGTTCAGTGTTGGAGCTCTCTCATTTTCTCTCTCTCTCATACTCTTGGATACTTAGAGATTTCTTAGAGCACTCTTGGAGGGTGTGGCATACTTTGATTCTTGGAGCAAGAAGGCAAAGGAAGAGAAAGAAAGCGCAATAAGTCATCGACATCAACAACTGCATTAGATTTTCTTGCAGGTACCGAGTTGCATGTATGATTTCTTCATTAGTTTCGACATGCATGACATATGCATGTGGATTCTTGGTCATGATCTGTCATTAGCATGGAATATTGCCTGGATTGTCTAGCTTTTCCATTTCATGGATAGCCATGGTGATTGTGGGTTTATTTTCATTGTTTTTCTTTGGTTGGTTCTCATGTTTCCTTAGTTTGGGTTGAGTTATTAGTTCCTGGAGCCTTGGTTGGACAAATGATCTAGAGCCCTGTAACAACTTGGGTTGAGTTACTAGTCCTGGAGGCTTGGTTGGACAAACGCTCTGGAGCCTAGTGGCAGTTGTGGGTTGAGTTACTAGTCCTGGAGCCTTGGTTGGAACAAACGCTCCGGAGCCCTAGATGACTGGGATGGAGATCGATTCGGTGATGGTTTTGGTGATGTATGCCTGTGAGGTGGAATCACTGTTTGATGGGTTGAGGTGGATGGCCTCTGGAAGCCCTGTATGAGTTTTGATTGATGTGTTCTATGAGATCCCACATTCATGCTTGGAATATGGCACGAGGGTGAATGACTGAAGAGAGATTTGGCTCAACCATTCTACGGTCGGGTGGAACGTGGTAGGCCCATCTCTGGTTGGTTCATTGAATTCATTAATGAGAAATCCATTCACTTGATTTTCATGTGTAAAGGTACATATGTGTTTATGGATTTAATGGCTGATATGTTTATTGTATTTCTATTCCTATTCTGGTAGTTATATGCAAATTTTATGACAACAACTATATATGGCTTTCAACAAGTTTTTACTTGTATGTGAATGGATAATATGCCTATGACCTAATAGATGATAATGCAGCAAATGGCATAAGGGAACAATGGTTCATAGTGATTCTCAGATAAGTATGAGATCCATACACTAAATTTTGTTGTTTACACCTGTAGATTACATGTCGATGATATGTTTGACGAAATGCCTGTCATGGCTATTAGGGATCCAGTCAAGGTATTGAATAAGTAATTGCTTTAATGCTGTCATTTCCATGTTAATTTATTGATTTGAAGAGATGGTTCAATTCTAGGTAGTGTCCTGGGCTCTAGGCCTGAAAAATTGGCTCAAATATGAGAGTCGCTAGCACAACAACGAAAATTTGGGTCTTTGGTCGCTGGAAGGCAAGCTTGTGGGAGTGAAATTGGGTTTCTATTCGCCCTCATGCCTATAAAATGGGAACGACTAAGCCTTAAATTGTCCAAAAGCTCAATGAGACCCCAAGGCAAGCTGTCTAACCTATTGGATTGGTTCCCGAGGGTCCTGTAGCTGATGATTGATGTTTGTATGGTGTGTTTCCATCGGTTCCACTTCCTTAAGATTACTTAGGAGGTTAAATCATATCATAGTGGCCTCTCGTCGCATATTTACCCCAACTAGCTGGTTGCTTGGGTAGATGTGGGAGAAGGGTGTTACACTAGAAATTTCATTTGTTGTTGGAATCCTCTCCAGGTTTATGCAAAATCCTTGTGAGGGACATTGGTCTGCTGCAAAAAGAGTTCTAAAGTACTTTAAGGGAACTCAATAATTTGGACTTAAGTATATACAAGTGGGTGACTTCATCTTGATTGGATACTCTAATTCAAACTTTGATGGAGATAAAGAAACTGGGGTATCTACGTCAGGTTATGCTATGGGTCTTGGATCAGGAGTTGTCTCCCAGAGGTCACGCAAACAATCAATTCCAACAAATTACACAACAAAGGCAGAATATGTGGCAACATCTGAAGCAACAAAGGAAATTGTGCGGCTCAAGAAAATTTTGGAAGATTTGTAGGTGAAATAAGTGCATTCAACTCCACTCATGATTGACAACAATTCTATAATAAAGTTGGCAAAGAACCCAAGGTTCCATGATCAAATGAAGCACATCAATACAAAATACCATCTGATTCGACATCACGATGAGGTCAAGACAACCCATCTATGTCATTGTTCCACAACTGAGCATATTGCATACATCTTCACCAAAGCGCTTGGAAGAGAAAAGTTTGAAAGATTCAGAATTATGCTTGGACTCAAAAAACATCCCTTCAGATTAAAGGGGGGAATGTTGAAACCTAATCATTGGGATTGGGTGAATACATGTAAAATGGTGTAAATAGAAAATAAGGAGAATAAGAATTTGAAGAGACACTAAGAGATGAAACCCAAGATTCTCTCCCTCCATGTATATTTCTATGATCAACCTTAAAGGAAAAACACAATTCATTTGAGGAGTTACCTCCTGGCCTGACATATATGAATGGAGTCTCCTTGTCGGATGTGGACCAGAGATAACAAGTTTCTCCTAAGCTCTGGGAGGCATAAAACATCATGTAGAAGAAATTATGGAAGACCATGTAGTTTGAACTTGATGATGCCAAGCCCCGATCGGTTACTTGGGTAGATGTGGGAGGAGGGTGTTATAGAGTGGTACCAAAGCATGGTTCACCCCTCAGACTAGATGGGTTGTGGGTTGGTCATGCATTCATGTCGATTGCATGTGTCTTCCTTATGCATGTAGTCCATGTGATTGTTGCATTTGGATCGTGTTGATCATGGTTGTAGTGATGTCACCATGTGAAGGTTGATGATGTTGTTGTCGGGATGCGTCGTCATGAGTGTACGGTTTTATATGCATCCATGTCAATGTTCACATGTTATCAAGTGCACGTGATGTGGTTGTTGTTGTCATGCATGAGGTCATGGTTTGTGTAGTTGATATGGTCATGCATTGATGCTTGGACCCTAGCTATAATGATGTGTATATGCTTTTGTACTCATGTGTTATATGTCTATATGTAGTTGTTATGCATGTATGGTCTTGGTTATAGTTATGCATGAATAGTAAGTCAAACATGCCTTGTGAAGTCATGGTATGAAATTTAGGTCATCATGGTGCTATTGGTTGTTATGATGCTAATGTGTTGGCTGAGATAGAGTAGGAGATGCAGATCATCATAATAAGGTTGCATCATTAGACTTTGGGGTAAGATAAGATCATCATACAAGTATTGTATGTTTGACATGCAGGTATGTAAGTTAAGGATTGTTGCATGCATTAGGTTTATATGCATTAGGTTTATGTACACGTATTTTGATGTTATGGTTAAATTAATGATAGATGTTAGTTGATTAGTGTAGCTATATGAACATGTGTCGGATAGTCAAGAATGATAGTAACCTGTGGTTGTATGCATTGTTATTGTATAATTTCTATTGTTGTATGCATTGCTAGTAACTTGATGATTAGAGTTATTACATTAAGACCTTGATGTTATATGTATCATGCTAAATTGGATTCGCCTATGCATATGGTTAGGGTTATGACATTTAGGTATGAGTCAACTTATTGTGACATTGTATTGTACTAATTTAGACTGATCGTACTTATGTGATTGTTATACATGAACAACAAACGTTTATGAGCTTATGATGTGAACATGTTAGAAAGTGACTATTATAGATATCATGATCTAATTTATGTTTGAGTTGATATATTGTGAAGTTGTATCGTGCTAATCTAGATTGATTATGCAAACAAGATAGCCTCCTCTGAGATACATTAAGGTATGAGTTCGCTTATGTCATATATTTGGTGCTTGATTGTTTGATTATGCCATCTATTTGGTGTTCGAATGTTTGGTGTCTATTACATCATCTAGTTGATTCATTTAACATGGTATGTTTGCAAGTTGGTTGAATGTTTAATGAGTTGCACGATATGAGTATGAATCTATAAGATTGCATGAAGGAATGATCTTGTTTTAAGATGATTGTACTAATACATATGTGTCGAGACAGTTGATATGTACTTGCATGTAAGCAGGTGCTAGTTGTAACATATGTCTAATGACTATGAGTTGACTATGGATATGACATGATTGTTAGTCTTGCTAAATGTTGATTTCAAATTGATAGATATAATTGTCTTGATATTTGGAACATGTGGTTGACATGTGTGAGCAGTTGTAGGAAGCATGTTGGTACTAGCCAGACAAGGTAATAGTTGATGTGTTTATATCACTAACAGTCGGGTGATGTGACAATGCATAGTAAGACTCAATTGCAGCAAAATAAATGGTTAAATAAAGGACTGGGGTAATAATTCCTTTGGTTATGTTTGGAAACCCTAATTCCAAATGAATGAGTAATTTTCATGCAGGAAGTCTTATTAACCTTGATTTTGTCTGACATCATGTGGATATGTGCTAGATTCATGAACATGTAATTGACAGGTATATTAGCTAGTCTCTAGTTACAGGTGGATTTGTCAAGGGAATTGGAGTCCCTTGAGAGATGGCATGGATGTGTTCAGCTACAAGAAAACATTCTTGCCACAACAAGATAAGGTATCTGGTGTATGGTTATTTTTATTTATCCACTAACAGTTATGTGTTAATGATAACATGATGCAGGGAGTTGCATGGCAAGAGAGGTTGCCATGAAATTTTGAAGAAGGCTCTGGTTGAGCTTTCCTTGGGAACCATGGGGATTGAGTCATGGTGTTTGTGGTTAGTCTTGTGTATTTGGTATTTTGTGATTGTTGTGCTTGATTTGTGATTTTGCGTGTATATAGTGCATATCTATGCCGCTTTATTGCGGTGTCGTGTGTTTATTGGTTTTCATGGTTTTCTTCTTTGTTGTTTCTTGGTGTTGCCTTTTATGTTTTGAGTCTGGGGAATTGTTTGGGAAAGATGAATGTTAATGGAAATCAGGGAGAGCTGTGTGGTACCCAATAGGTAATGTAAGAACAAGATGAAGCTATGTGCATGAGTAAGCACAACGAAAGGTAATACTATGACAGTTGGTTGGACTGGTTGGTCCATAGTGGTAAACGGACGGTGGCAGTACATACATGTGAAATGTAACTAGAAAAGGTAAAGTAATGGATTTGAGGTGTCAGATGCCTTGGATATGTTGGACACTATTTTTCTCAATTTTGTGCATGTTGTGCATGAATAAAGGAAGTTCTCTTAACCTAGACCTTATGTTATCTGATAATTATGTTATGGTCATGACTATGTTGATGTTCATATATGTATACATGTATGTATGTACGTATGCCGTGTCCGACAACGTCATCATGGATCATGATTGTTCAATGCTAATATTTATATGCATATATATGTATGTATATATGTATGTCACTGTCTAATAGGGTCGTTATGAATCATTCTTGTGGAGGAATGATTGCTTACATAGGTGAATGATGTGAAGAGGTTTCAGGTCTTAAAAGGAATCAATTGGGAAGAGTAGCCTAACAAATTTATGAGGTCAATATCATGTGGTTATGAGTTGATATTATGTGATTATATTATGTCTATTCTATGGACAGATAACTCGAGGGATACATCAGTGAAATCAAAGCAGTGTGATCTACAACATGTTGGGACAAGCATGGATAAGACACTGGAAGTAAAGTTGCTTGGTAGAGACATTGTGGTTTTGGATGTGTGTTACTATTGTTGTGCATATGTTGTATATGTTGTACATGTTGCATATGTGTTGTTGAATGCATGCGGGGTTGTGCATATATAGTGTGTGTACATGTTGTTTATGCAATGTTATGTACATGATGGTACATATAGTGTTGTGTGAATATTGCATATGCAGTGATGGGCATAGCTGGTGCTATGTACAGTTTGTATATGCAATGCTATGTACAAATGATGCTATGTACGTGTTGGATATGCAGTTTTATGTACCGATGGTGTTGTGTGCATATTGTACAGGTGGTGCTAGGTACATATGGTGTTGTGTGCATGATTGTACAAGTGGTGATGTATGGATGTGGTGTTGTGTACATGTTGTACAGGTGGCACTATGTGTAAGTGGTGTTGTGTACATGTCGTGCATGTGGCACTATGTACATGTGGTCTCGCGTACATGTCATGCGTGTGGTACTATGTACATGTGGTATTGTGTACACGTTTTACAGTGGTGCAGTGTACATGTTTCATTATGTACACATTGTGTAGGTAGTGTCGTGTACATGTGATTCTGTGCACACGTTGTGCAGATGGTGCTTTGTATATGTGGGATTGAGTGCATGTCGTACATGTTGTGTTGTGTGCATGCGATACTGTGTATGTGCATTGTGTAGTCATGGTATCGTGACATATCCATTCATTGTGTTGAACTCTAGATACATATTTGTGTTGTGTTATACACTGGGTGTAGGTGTATATGTTTCATGTCAGGTGTAGGTGCATGTATTACATGGTGTTGTATGCAGTGTGTGATTGTATTTGTGTGATGCACACTATGTGTACGTGCACTTGGGCTAGGAGAAGGCACTGGGGGTTTATCTAGTATGGCAACTGATATAGTGTGCGTACAAAAATATGAAAAATGTGGAAGCCAAGGATTGATTAAAGGATAAGTATCAATATTTTAATCAGTTTTACTATGCATGTGATCTATGATTCCAGTCTATGATGATTACATGTGATCTATGATTCTGGTTTATGATGGTTACATATGATTTATGATTTTGATATATGATGGTTGCATTTCGAGCTAACCTGATGTGATATGTTATACATGATGATTTGGTCAAAGATGTTAGTTTGACTTGTTGTGACAGGAAATGAACATAATTGCAAATGTACCTTATTGATGAGCTACCAATGAGGTATGATTTGAAGTTATTTCAACTTATTTTGAATCTAATGGAAATTATGTGCTTGGAACAGGAATGCATGAACATGTCCAGTTGGGTGGTTGAAATCAACTTCAAGAATTAGCAGCGTCAACAAAAGGAATTGGAAAATGCAGTAGTATGCTGGTAAAGAACTTCAAGAGTAGGGCCATTGTGGGACACTGGTACCCAATAATGTCCATTGATTTCCATGAGAATGCTATGACCAATATTATGGTTTTAAGGTAGGGATATGCCTTGGTTTTTGTATGTTCCAATGTGAGGAAGCCTTGCCAAGGGATGGAATGCCCAAGATCAAGGTGCCAATGGAACTTGGAAGGTGAGTGACCGCGCGGAAGGGGTTGACTGAATTGCCCGAGGGACTATGTAGCAAATAAGGGAAGGCCATGTGATATATTTATTTTTGTCATTAGCATTTCCAAATGGAATCAAATTCACATTGGGAGTACACCTTGGAATAATGAGCCGATAACTATTCACTGGGAGGACAAGTGGCACGGGATTATAGTGCTGGACATTGGATGGAGATTTGAATTTGCAGTGGATTTTGGACTTCCTAGGAAGGAGGTGAATCCTGGTATTCCTTTGAGGGTGGAGGTGTGAGCCTCTGGATTCCCTTGTTATGGATGCAGGCAATGTATCCTTTTATTTGTTGGTTGAGAAAATGTGTAAATGTTTGTATTATTGTAAATAATGTATCGAGCTATGTTATAAAGCTCCATAGACAATATGATTATTTGCTGGTTGAATCAAATGTGTATATGTTTATATGTGGTTATTTTAAATACCATAATGAGTTGTGTTATTAATCTCCAGTATGTGGTATGATTGTTATCTGGTCATGTTGTCATGATGTTTTTGCTTTTGAGCAGGTAATTCATTGTAAATACTGCAACGAGATATGTTATAAAGCTCCATGGGTAGTATGTTTTGTTTTCAATAGTCATGTTGGTTATAGGTGTCATTGAACGCCAAGGATGATGTTCCCCCAAGGGGGAGGGTTCTATAACAACACTAGTGAAATTCCATGTAAAAATATATAAGGCCACGGTTGATGGGACACGTATTTTGAGCTAAATGTTGGGCAAGACATCCTAAGGGATGTTAATTTGGTTGTTTATGAATAAGGAAATGGTTAAGGCTTTGGAAAGGCAAAATGGAATTTTTTGGCACATTTATTTATGAAAATAATGGAAATTAAGAGAAAAGAAGGTGAAAGGTCACATGTTGCATGTGAGGAGGAAATTGAAGGGAAATAATGGAAAATGAAGAAAATCAAGGCCTCATTCATAAAAAGACTTTTGAGGATTAGTGGGAAAGGCTTGGTCAGTTCAGTTTTGGAGTTCTCCCATTATTCTCTCTCTCTCTCTCTCTCTTGGACACTTAGAGTTTCCTTGGAGAACTTTCTCATTGGAGCAAGAAAGGTAAAGAAGGTAAGAGGAAGCAAAGATCAAGAAGGGAAATGTAGGATCAAGTAGCTACAACATGATTCACTACAGGAATCAATTTGCATGTGTATTTCCCTTTCTATATTTCGCATACATGGTGTTGCATGTGGTTCTTTTTTGTCATGGCATGGGTTTTTCTAGGTGTGATAATGTTCTTCAACCTAGCCTTGCCATTTACGGATAGCCTTGATGAGATGGGTTCTCATACTTCGGTTGATGTGAGATGCCTTGATGGATTCAAATATGAGTGGGGTGTATCTACGAAATCAAAAACACATGGCCTAATGGTGCTTGGACCATACTGTGAGTCATGGTAAAGCCATTGGCCTAGTAACCCCTGAGCTAGACTATGGGTTGCAGTAGAGCTAGGATTGTGTGCCTCAATGGGCCTAGGAATCCTTGCCGATGAATGACAATATATAAGGTAAAGATAAGAGGTGGATTTATCTCTATTGGGCCTAGTAGTCCCGGGATAGGATGTACCATAAAGCCTAGAAAGTGTGTCTCGGTGTAGGGGTTGGTGATCCCTCGATCAGACTGTGCATTAAGGTAAAGCCTGAGAGACTAGGAGGCACTAAAATTCCTCACAGTGTAGGTGGATAACTTCGGTGGAATCCATGCATGTTGGTGTGTTTGGTGTGTTCTATGAGTCACACATTCATAATTGGAACATGGCACCGGGGTGAATGGCTGAAGAGATATTTGGCTCAGCCATTCTATGGTCGGGTGGAACATGGAAGTTCCATCCCGAATTTGGTTGTTTGGCATCATTAATGAAATAATATTTCTCGTATTCTTATGAGAATTTTGATGGATTATATGTGGTCTATATGGATGTATTTTCATGAGTATTTATGTTGTTATTATGGTGGTTATATGTGTGTTTTATGACAACAAGTAGGTATGGCTCTTATCATGTTTTTACTTGTAAATGAATGGATAATGTATGTATTATCTAATAGATGATAATGCATCAAATGGCATGAGGGAGCAATGGTTTTTAGCGATTCTCAGATAACTACGAGATCTCGATGTTTAATTATGTTGGTTATACCTGTAGACATGTTGATGATATATTTGATGAAATGACTATGATGGCTAGTAGGGAACTTATTTCTTTTGCATCATAATTTCCTTGTTCTTTTATTGCTCCTAAGTTATCATTCCATTTTGGGTAGTGACCTAGGCTCTGGGCCTGAAAAAGTGGCTCAAATCTTGGGACCCTAGCACAAAACTAGAAAAATGAGTCTGTGGACACTGTCATGCCTACAATATGAGAACGACTGAGGCTTGATATGGTCAAAACTTCAGTAGGACCCATGATATGATTGGGAAAATTATTTTTGCATGCTAAATTACTTTTCAGAATATGTTAAAAGTGCTTAAGGATTCACGAGGTTAATTGCAAGTTTAAAACATGAGTTTTTGAGTGTTTTTATGTAAATTTTATGTACAAATTAACATAAACAAATGACTAAACAACAAAATATAATAGACATGAACATCACCAAAAACAGTATCACAACAACATATGATGAAGGAGTTCACCCCTCCTCGGCTACGTCTCCTTGATCCAACTTCCAATGGCTTGGCCCTCTCTATTATGCTCAAAAATGTGAATACATTAGTTTACAATGCTCAGAAAGCTTTGAAACCTGTTCCAATGGCTCCAAAATGCCCAAAAATGCATGTGTATCCTCTTTCTGCTCCTGATTTGGTCAAAAAAAGAAGAAATTATGGCTTCCCTAAGTATTATGCTAATCACACCGCAAATTCCCCAAAACCCGACACCATCCTACAATTTCGCCTAGATTTCTGCTAACCGAACACCATTTCCCCCGATTTCAGGGTGAAATTGTCAAACACTTTAAATGTCCTCTAATGCATATAATCCGAAATTCATGGCCATATGGGGGCCACGTTCTCAGGGCTATTAGCACTCCAGGAAACTCTCCTAGGTTGCAGCTCGGAGATCCCTGGTAACATATAATCTTCAATATTGTTCTTTGAACTGTTGGAATAAATGATGGTTTGGATCAAGTTAGATAACCATTTCAGCTCTATTCTCACTCAAAACATGCATGAATACTCTCAACAACACAAGGCTTTAACTACTAATGCTCAATAGTTTGTAGATTTAATGGATAGATGGAGAATACTAACTGTATCAACAGATTGCATATATAAACATAAATGAATGACTAGCTATAGGAAACAAAGAGAATACTGAATACACTGGTAGATGCATATATGACCACATATGAATGGTGAGCTACAAGCAGATAGATGCTTGCAAATCTAAGTTATCAAAGCATAGATAAGATGGCAGTTATCTGGTCTTAAACACAAAGGAAACATGAACAAACTGTTCAAGTGCAAGCATAGAATAGTAAAGAAAATGGGGATTGAACATGTAATAGCAAAAGGAGCTTGTATTGCTAGAACAAAGATGAAGAATTTGAAGGAACAAAGTAGAACAGTCTCCAGAAGTTGAACCCTCATTACATTTAGTTTTCTACCTTTTATAGGCCCTTTACAATGCTCCTGAGCTCTCTAGAAGGCTAGGATTCTTAATCTATCCCCTTTGTCCCTTAACTGTTTGATTCCTTGAAGGCAAGCATGGCTTGGAGGTTTTTCCTCCTTCTAACAGAGGAATAATAGTTTTTAGATATTTTTGGGTGGTTTGTTGCACTGTATGGGGGCTCTCTCGTGTTAGAGATGCCCTACAATTGATTCTATTGTTGTGGATGAGTTGCACTGTCTATTGATGCTTCATGGCTGATTTTGTTTCAGGCTAGCTATGTGTGCTCCATGATGCTTCTGTGTTGCGCTATATGTCTGGTGGAATGGCTCTTCTCTTTCCCTTTCCAGGATCTTGTTTCCCAGCGATATGTCTCTCGGGCTCTGTTATATGGTGCAATGGATCTTCGGGCCCGTATATCCCTCTAAATGCCCCCTTTCTGTTAATACATGACTATTTTCTGTTTAAAACAAAAATCGCCGTGACACTGTGAAAATCCCACCTATTCCTATCCCTTTCGGACTTAAAAAATCATTATATGTGGCTTATCAGTCTCTCGGGTCCACCCTTGTTGTTGTCGCAAGTCGCGAAGAAGCCTGCCCTTTGTATTTCTTTGTATTTTTTAAATATGCGAAAAAAAATAAAAACCGTGAAAAACGACCCTTTCAAACTTAAAAAATTATTAAATTCCTTTCCCGGACCCTTTCAGGTCCGAGCTTCATCGCAATTGCAAGGCTTCTAGGCTTCCTTTGTAATTTTCATTATATAACGAAAATATACCAAATACATTCAAAGCTGATAGGGCGCAGACTTGAAATTTTATAGGAAATCATTTGTAGCACCGTCAGGTCCGGCCCATCGGGTCGCCCGTATGTATGTGTGGAGGTCCCGCCCCATGGTAGTACGCCGATGCGATACAACGATGCAATGCGATCGCAATCATTGATCGCTCATTCCTCGGGCCTTATATATATATATATATATCCCTGCATATGTTCCCCATCGATGTGACCTACCGATTCGATCATCGGTGATCGCTGAACGACAGTGTCGTGCGCCCGCCTTATGTCTGTCCCCTTTGCTTGGCCGATTGCGATTAACTACCTAGATCTGGACCGTTGATCCGCCAAATCTAACGGTGGTTGTTCCTTCTCTGTATAAGCTTGCGTTTGCAGGTTTTTCACTATTTTCCTTTGGTTTTTTACCTCCTGATAGTGATTTTCAGCCCTTCCAAGGGCTTTCCTCCCTTGCTCATTTCGATCGATGGATGATTTTTGAACATTTTTTTGAAGATTAAGGGAGTGCCTTGGAGTATATATGGATCCCTTGGGATGACTTTAAAGCAATTTTGGAGGCTTTGGGGCATATTTGGATCCATTTTTGGGCCATTTTCCTTCAAGGCTAACACTGTCTCCTTCTGGGGATGAAATCCTCCTTGTGAGGTTTCAAGAACCATAGATCAATGTCTTTCCTATAAAACCAAAATTAAATCTTCCTCCTAGTGTTGCATTGGGCATGGAGTCTTTTTAGCATAAAAATAAAAACTGAAAGAAAAACATATTTACAATACTAAGGCTTTAAGGCCTTAAACGAAATAAAGTTTCAAGAACCGCCCATTTACTGGGCTACCCAAAGCATCTCCTCCTTCCAGACTTTGTAGAATGAATGTATTGTTCTACTGAACTTGAGCGATGACAAAAGGACCTCTCCATAAGGAGTCAAACTTTCCATGATTACCTCTCTTTTCCTTAAATGCATCCCATTTAAGCACCCAATCACCAACTTGGAAATTGTCCACTTTTTCCTTCTTGTCAAAGTTTTCTTTGATTGCCTTCTGATAAGCCTTTGATTTCTCAACCAGTTGCTCTCGTATCTACTGTAGTTCAACTAGATTATTCATTCTTCTTACCATGTAATTCTCTTCATCTTGCTCTTCTTGCAAGAATTTTGCCACAGGGAGAATCAGCTAGATAGGGAAAACAACATCAGCACCATAAACCAGTTTGAATGGAGAATTCCCTATGGATTTTTTGATGGTAACTCTGTCAGCCCATAATGCAAATTTTAGCTTGGAATCCCTGCTCTTTTTGTTGTCCTCTAACATCGTTTTGATTACCCTTACCAGAATTTTGTTAGATGATTCTGCTAGGCCATTGCCTTAAGGATAATATGAGGTAGAATGCACCATTTGAATGCCCATGGACTTAGTCACATACATTAATTCTTTTGCTTTGAAAGTTGTTATGTTATTAGTGACTAGTTTGGTTGGGCAACCAAATCTAGTGAAAATATTCTCATTTAATAACTTTATGACAACTTGATGATTGGCATTCTTAGTGGGTATAGCCTCAGCCACTTGGTGAAATAATCGGTGGCTACTAAAATCCTTTTGTGTTGACCACTAGAATGTGAGTTGATCTCACCTATAAAGTCCAAGCCCCACTGTTGGAAAGGACCATTTACATGTATTGGCTTTAAAGGAAGATATTTTAGTTGTTGTCTTCCTGCAAACCTCTAGCACTTGTCACAAGCTTTTACAAAGGAAAATACATCAGAGAATAGAGTAGGCCAATAATATCTAGCCCTCAAGATTTTGTGAGTTGTGGTTTTCCAATAATGATTCCCCCCACAGATGCTAGAATGGAACTGGTGTATGACCTCCACAAATTGTTCTTTATCTAGACACCTCAAGAGGATTCCCGATGGGTCTTTCCAATAAAGCAGATCCTTATTAAAGTAGAATTTTGCTGATATGAGTCTAATGGCATGAGCTTGACTTGAGCTGAGCCCTAGAAGGACTTCCAGCTTCTACAAGAAATGAACTATTTTGGAATACCATTCACATGTGGCTAGATTTTTAGCCAAAGAATGATTCTGCTTTTGCTCTTTTGCTGCTCCCTCTGTTCTTTCATTATCTGAATTTAGACCTATGCAATTTATATCTAACAAGCCACAATTTTCTTCAGCCATAAGCTTATCCAAGCCTTGGCCTTTGACAAGCTTAGTAGGCTTCACCTCTATGTCAAATTCTATGAATTTTGAAATCCATTTTTCCCTCTTTCCATCAATATATGGCTGAGTTAAGATATCTTTTACTGAGGCTGAAGGTACATATGCAATTACTTTGGAATGCATAACATAAATTTTGAATGCTTTCAAAGATCTAATGAGAGCATAAGCTTGTTTTTCAAAAAAAACGTACCTTAATTCAACATCCCTTAGAGTTTTGCTGAAAAAGGCCACAGGGTGCTCTATGCCTTCATCATTTTTCTGCAACAGAACTGCTGCAAGTGTATCATAATAGGAAAAAGAGAAGATGTAAAACTCCTTAGTGTAATCTGGGCTAATTAGAGTGGGAGATTCTAGGATAGCTTGCTTGATGGCTGAAAAAGAGCTTCTTGAAGCAGCTGTCCATTTTATTTCTGATCCTTTCTTCAGCATGGAAGTGATATTCTTTACTAGCTCTGCAAAGTTTGGAATGAACCTCCTTACAAAGTTAATCTTACCCAGGAAGGATTGGATGTCCTTTTTCGACTTTGGGATGGACAATGTCTAAATGGCTTAAACCCTTGCTGGATCAATTTTCACACCTTCAGCAAAAACAATATGTCCCATAAGTTTGCCTTCTTCTAGAGCAAACTGTGACTTCTTTGGGTTCACTAAGATTCCAAACTGTCTGCACTTTAGGAAGACCTTCTTTAAATGCTGTAAATGGTCTTTGTGGCTACTGGAGAAGACTGTTATGTCATCAAGATAAATAAGGACAAACTTGTCCTTCTCTCCCACAAAGGCTATGTCCATGGCCCTCTAAAAAGTAGCCCCAACATTCATCAGTCCAAAAGGCATATTGGAGTACATGAAAGTGCCCCAAGGAGTAGTGAAGGTGGTCTTTTCCTGATCTTCAAGATGTACAACTATCTGATTTTAACCTGAAAATCCATCTAAGAAAAACATGACTTTAGCCCCTGAAACTCTTTGCAGCAAGTGTTCCATCTTGGGCAGGGGATAGTTATCTTTTTTAGAGCACTTGTTCAGGTTTCTGAAGTCAACACAAAGCCTGATTTCTCCATTTTTCTTTCTTACCACCACAAGGTTGGCTATCCATTTTGAATACCTTAGGGGGACTATGATTTTGGCAGCCAACAACTTCTTGATTTCTTTCTCGATCAAAGGGAATAAGAGAGGGCTGATAGGTCTTAATTTTTGCTTAAAAGGGATGGTGTTCTTTTCCAACGGGATATTATGTTGAATGATGTCTGCATCATAGGTTTTAAGATCATTGTATCCCCAGGAAAAAATGTCAGCGAATTGCTTCATGAGGGTACAATACTTGGAATTCTGGGCAGAGGATAAATGCGTGGACAGATTTATGTTTTTTGGACAAGTTAGGCTGCCTATATTGTGTTTATAGACAGTAGACTCATTCTCTGTTTTGGCCACATTATAGGGCACGTCATTATGATAAAAAATCATCTCTAGAGGCACCAATACCTTTGGTATGTGATTACTGGGCAGCTGGATGATGCTTCTTTGACCGATTTCGCTTTTCATCTTGGACTGGTCACCTTCTTCCATGGTTTCGTTTTCCTTATCGATGCACATTTCAGAAAATTCCCCAACGAATTACAAAAACCTGTTAATTTAATCATCATCCTCAAAAACCCTCCAATATTTGACATTGTCTGGTAGAGATGATTGGTATCTTATCTAAACTTCATATGTCAATTTGGGAGTCAACGGCAGAATAAACATGCTAGCAGAGACATCAAGGGAGTCGGAAAGCTGGTTCTTTATTCTTGGAATATAAGAAATGTTGAAATCATTAAAAGAATCTTTGAGCATCCATACCTCATCCCCATGTGCTTTCAGCCTTGGATGCTTAGCTTGGAAAGTTTTATTTACCTGCTGAATAATGAGATCTGCGTCCCCAAACACTTTCAAGCCTTTGATACCCATTTCTTTAGCAACGTTCAAGCCCAAAATCAAAGCTTCGTACTCTACAATGTTGTTTGTGACCTGAAAGGTTAATTTGAAAGACAAATGAATGTATTCCTGTGTTGGGGACACAAGGACTACACCTGCCCCTGCAGCTTATTTAGAGAAAGCCCCATCAAAAAACATATCCCAAACCTGTGGGTTTTCTTCCTTTGTGATCTGGCAAACTGGTTTCCTGCGCTGCATGGAGGCCAACTGAGATTCTTCAATATGGAGAATACATGCTCCAAAATTGGTGTCAACAGCATATATGGGATGATTAGTGGGATTCTTCTCATCGCTAATGATATAAGCCAACTGTGCCTCTCTGTAAAGTCTCTTGCTCTCACCTCTGAAAACTGGGACAGTAGCATAAGATAGATCATTTTGTAATGATCCACCTAGTCTCTTAATCCAACCTCTGAAAAGTGACATGCCATACTTGGGGGTACATCTGCTACCATAATATACATCATCATGATTTTCATGGGCAGCTGAGATAAAGTGATGGCTAGGTCTTTGATTAATCCCATACATTTCACTTTTCTAGAGTCAAAAGAAAACAGGTCATGATAAGGCTTAGTGATGTCAAGACCCAACTCATCCATGACAACCTTGGGCATTAGATTATGGCTGGCTCTAGTATCCACAAGGCAATTGTGAAGGATTTTATCATGAATAGTCAGAGAGACATAGAATGATGGGGAGATATCTTCACAATTTTCAATCATTTGGCTAAGAATAACAGTTGGCTTGTCATCTTGGAGATTCACACGGTTAGTGGAGGCTTGGATGGCTTTAGGCTCAAGGGCCTTGAGAATGGATCTTTTGAAGGATTCATTCTTCAATAGTTCAATCAGAGGCATGGGTATCTTTAGCTTCTGAATTTCTGATTGAAAATTGAAAGGAGAAGGAGACTTTTCAAGACCTATTACCTCATGAGTTGGAGCTTGGAGGACGATGGGATCAATTGTGGGTTGTTTTTGCTTATTAGCTTGTTGTACTGCAGGGACAACAAATTTTTAAACAGGAGTTTCCTTGGCATTGTTTATATTTGACCTTAAATTATATCTTTGCTGATCTACAGTTTGTAGAATAGCTTTACCATCCCATTCTTGGCTGATCTAGTCATTGCATAATGACCTTTCATAGGCAACTGAGGTAAAAAAGGAAGCATTGCCTTTGTCTTCCAGACAATAGATCATCATCTTCTTCAAACTGCTCCTCTTCCATGATTGCATTTTGAAAAGGAGCCTTCACCCTTTGGTCTTCATTAGCATATTTGTTTCTTTGCAAAATCTGCAACTGCTCATTAGTTCTTCTATATGGATTCGGATTTGGATTTCTAGGAGAAAAGGTATTAGGAGCTCTCCCTTTCCCCGGGTGCTGCTCAAACTTTAATTTGGAGATTTTAGAGGCTAATGACTCAATCATTTTGGTCATTTTATCTATCTTAGGATCATAGGATGATGAAGACTCGCCCCTCTGTCTTCTTCTATCAACATTTCCCTTGAGCTTCTCTGCAGCCATGATGTTTGATTCCACTTCCAAGGCTACATCCTGCATGTCAGCCAAAGTAGCACATCACCTCTCCCTCAACAATAGGCAGAAGTCAGAATCAAAAGCACTGGCATAGGTGAGTTTAGCAGAGGTAGTAGTGGGATTTTCTTTAGTTGGTATCTTATTGTACATACAGTTAAACCTATTATTGAAATCAGACAACAACTCACCATTTTCTCTCTTTAAGTTGCCAAACTCAGTGTCGTAGTGGAGGGGGCCCTTTTTATCCCCCCAATGCTTTAGGAATGCATCAGCTAAAGCTTCAATATCTGCTATAGATCTTGGGGTTAGTTCTCTGAACCATTTTCTAGCCTCTCCATCTAGGCTTTGGACAAAGACTCTTATCCAGACATCATCTTCACTAATGTCCAGATTATTAGCATAGCTATAGAATGACTCAAGATGTTCTTCAGAAGTAACACCTTCAGTCCCAGTGAACTTAGGCCCATATTTCTGATATTCTCCAGTAGGCATGGCATTCAGAGGAGTGGGCAGCATTAGAGGTCCATACTTAGCAGTTATGATTCTTTCCATTTTGGTACGTACTTGTGGATCTTCCATAGCTCTGGTGGCTATAAGAGTACTGGTAGTCTAAATGACAGAGGGCTGAGGAGTGAATGATAAGACCAAAGGAGTATAATGAATAGGAGGAGAGGTTTCCTTTGGGCTTACAACAAAGGAGAACCTGAAGAATAAGGAGCTTTATGAATTTCTAAGAGTTTTTCTTCACTGCTAGTATTAGAATCTGTACTCTCAACATGTATTTGTTCTATTGCAGGATTTTCTTGAAGAGATATAGAATGTTGTTTAGGTTTACCTAAACTTGATGCTCCTTTCTGCAATACCTTTCTTTCTTTGATGATATTTTCAGGGTTAGGTACTGGGTCAACTTGTGACTTCTGAGGGTTTCTCCGAGTATGCCTCACAAACTGAGCCAGAATTATGAAGTGGAGCCGCCAAGAGGTTCGGTCTCTAGTAGAGTTGCCAGATAGATTATTACAACCAAAAATGTGCCCAGAATTTGTCTATCATCAAAGTTGGATTTGTGTTGTTTCCCAGGGAAGCTGAGCTTTAGTTTCCTCTCCCCGGAAACAACACCAATTATGTTAGCACTCCAGGAAACTCTACTAGGTTGCAGCTCGAAGATGCTAGGTAACATATAATCTTCAATATTGTTCTCTGAACTATTAGAATAAATGATGGTTTAGATCAAGTTAGATAACCATTTCAACTCTATTCTCACTCAAAACATGCATGAATACTCTCAACGACACAAGGCTTTAACTACTAATGCTCAATAGTTTGTAGATTTAATGGATAGATGGAGAATACTAACTGTATCAACAGATTGCATATATAAACATAAATTAATGACTAGCTACAGGAAGCAAAGAGAATACTGACTGTATTGGCAGATGCATATATGACCACATATGAATGGTGAGCTACAGGTAGCTAGACGCTTGCAAATCTAAGTTATCAAAGCAGAGATAAGATGGTAGTTATCTGGCCTTAAACACAAAGGAAACATGAACAAACTGTTCAAGTGCAAGCATAGAATAGTAAAGAAAATGGGGATTGAACATGTAATAGCAAAAGGAGCTTGTATTGCTAGAATAAAGATGAAGAATTTGAAGGAACAAAGTAGTAACAATCTCCAAAAGTTGAACCCTCATTACATTTAGTTTTCTACCTTTTATAGGCTCTTTACAATGCTCCTGAGCTCTCTAGAAGGCTCAAAGTCTTAATCTATCCCCTCTGTCCCTTAGCGGTTTGATTCCCTGAAGGCAAGCATGGCTTGGAGGTTTTTCCTCCTTCTAACAGAGGAATAATAGTTTTCAGATATTTTTGGGCAGTTTGTTACGCTGTCTGGGGGCTCTCTCGTGCCAAAGATGCCCCACAATTGATTCTGTTGTTGTGGATGAGCTGCATTGTTTGTTGATGCTTCATGGCCGATTTTGTTTCAGGCTACCTATGCGTGCTCCATGATGCTTCTATGTTGCATTGTCTATGTGGTGGAATGGCTCTTCTCTTTCCCTTTCCAGGCTCTTGTTTCCTGGAGATATGTCTCCCGGGCTCTGTTATATGGTGCAATGGATCTTTGGGCCTGAATATCCTTCTAAATTCCCCTTTTCTATTAATACAGGATTGTTTTTGTTTAAAATAGAAAACACTGTGACACTGTGAAAACCCACCTATTCCTATCCCTTTCAGACTTAAAAAATCATGATATGTGGCTTATCATTCTCTCGGGTCCGTCCTTGTTGCTGTCGCAAGTTGCAAAGAAGCCTGCCCCGTGTATTTCTTTGTATTTCTGAAATATGCGAAAAACATAAAAACCATGAAAAACGGCCCTTTCAGACTTCAAAAATTATTAAATTCCCTTCCCGAACCATTTCGGGTCCAGGTTTCATCGCAATTGCAAGGCTCCTAGGCTTCTGTAGAGCCTCTAACTTACACCTCACCATCCACTATTACCTACTGTTTTTCATCACTTACCTCTCTCTTTTGCCTCACTCTCAATGTAAAACCACCCAGATCATTACATTAGATGTCATTAAGCATGATCAAGTGAGCTTTGCTAATGTGTGACTGTTTTGTTTAGATTTTGACATATTTACAGGCATTCCGCAGCTATCTGCCGATTCCGCAGCAATCCGCTGATTCCGCAGCCATCTGATGATCCCGCAACCTTTTTGTTAATCTCAAGGTTCCACGTGCCATTTTGCCAAATGAGCCACATGGGCACTTAGGAATCAAGGTGCTCGAGGTTCCTGTGCTATTGGTTCAGCCATCCACGTCATCTGCACCTCCGGTCAACAAGGGGCAAGTTACGGTCAACAAAGGTAGCTTAACGGTGATGCGTAAGCTGTTGGGTCACGTTAGTTCAAACGGTGACTTGTCCGTGTTACACAGGTTGTGGGAGACATAATCCAACTCTGGATTCAATGCCCATAACGACCAGAACCTCCAGCTATCCACGCAGGCTTATGACGTGTTAATTAAACCTTTATTACGCATGACAGTCAGTTATTTTTCAGTCTTAGCTGTACGCGTCAGGCTATCTTTCAGATGCCTATAAAAACTTGCGTCTGCGTACGCTTAGATAACTTTTATTATTGCTGTGTTTTTATGAACCTGTTATAATTTTAGTGCATTTCAAGACTCTGTTTTAATAGTGCTGTTCTAGCACTCTTGACTGTGATTTTCTGCACATGGAGTAATAGAAGCAGTGTTGTTCTGAGTTTTCAATACCTTGAGTCTTCTTTGGGTTATATGAATGGAGGGCCCCTATTCATGTTAGCCTTGTACAATATTTTATGTTCAGCATTTCCTTATTTTCATTCAGCATTGCCTTTTCTTGATACATGTACAGCATACTTCACTTGCATATTATTTCATTTCCAGCCTTTCTTTTAAGCTGATCAACATTGTTCTTTTGCAGGTTTTTAACCCGGGATTGCTTGTGTATGTATTTGCTTTATATCTAGTGGTAGTTTCAGTTGACAGATTCAAAGTTGCTGCCTTTACTTTATTTTCATAGCTGATTTTTAGCTTTATTCCTCAAATCTGCCTGCTAACATATGAATGGTCTCTTTATCATAAATTGTTTATCTTTTGAGATCAGAATACTAATAACTTGCAGCTGACTTTGGGTACTTTTTAGACTACTCTTTAACTACTTTCTAATCGTGCTTTACACAATACTATGTGCTAGAGGCAGAGAGTTAGAAAGAGCAAAACATTATAACTAGTCTTTAAAGTAGATTTTTCTCATTTTTATCATTTCTTAGACTTATCTTTAGCTACTTCCTAATCGTGTCTTACACAGTACTATGTGTTAGAGGCAGAGAGTAAGGAAGAGATAAACATTATCATTGGTCTTTTAAGTGATTTTCTTACCTTTTATTTGCAGCAGCATGAATGGTGTCTAATGCCATTAGAAAGTGGTTCTTTGCTTTCGGTTCATTTTAATTCATTTATTTCTTTCAAGTTTTCCTTTTCAGCAAGTAGTTAGAAACCACTAATCACACACTTTCACTTATCTAGAATTCACCTTACACACACCATCACTCATCTGTTTATAAATACATCACTCCATCTTAGGAAGATAAATTAACCACAAACAACACCCCAAACGACAAAAAGCTTTAAGAGGTTGCTTAAGTACATATAGTACACCTTCACTTCATCAGCTTACGAGCCCCGGGTTGACAATTAATGACATCAATTTAGGAACACTAAATTGACTAAACATTTTGGCGCCGTTGCCGGGGAAGTGAAATTAAGTAGCCATATTCTTAAAAAAAAAAAAAATAAAATTTCAAGGAAAGAAGTTGATAACCTATCAAAGTATGCTCTCCTCTTGCACTGCAAGGTGATCTGGAGGATCAGAAAAGAGAAAGTTATTGATTTGGTAGTTTCTTGAGTATGCTCTCTTCTTGCACCTAGAGTGAACTGGAAGATCAGAAAAAGAACTATTAACTTGACTTGAAGAAAATAATAAAAAATGACATGCATAGAGCTAGAGATTCTAGAGGAAGGTTTTTAGCTAGAGCTCGAGGTTCAATTTTTACAAGTCCATCTGCTTCAAGGGATAGACAAGAGACACCTCCCTTATCTCCAACCGACACTCCTAGTCCTAGAATTCCTGGAATTCAAGAGCCAAGAGTTGACTCTCCTACACCTTCTATTGAATTTGAACTAGGAGGAGACTCTTCCCTTTCTCCTACAGAAAGACCAATTGTAATTGAGGAAGTAGAATCATCTGAGGAAGAAGGAGAAAATTCCCTCTCATTCACCTCTTGTAGAAGAACCAGAAGATTTGGAAATCCCTAGGAGACCCATTATGGCAGAAGAAGAAGTAGGAGGTAGAGGTAGAGGTAGAGGAGGTAGACGAGGAAACAATGGAGGTGGTAGAGGTCCCATTGGAGGAGGAAATAGAGATGGCGATAACTCATTTGGGTTCCTTATCGTTGATGAGGATTCCAGAGCCACCATGAAAAACATATCACCATCTGTCCTCCCTAACTTCCATGGGTTAAGATCTGAAGACCCTGAAACATTTTTATTTGAGTTTGAAGTGGTGTGTCGAACTTATGACTATCTGGATGACTCCCAGAAACTCAAATTGTTCCCTTCAACACTAAAGGATCAAGCTTTGAAATGGTTCATGGGGTTAGGAACTCAATCCATTAGGACCTGGGATGAAATGAAACAAACCTTTTTGGATAGGTATTTGGACTATTGTATGCCTACTAATCACAAGGACGAGGTTTTTAAAATGATACAAAAAGAAGATGAGAGCTTAGAAGATTTACTTGAAAGATTCAAATATAACTTGAAAAGAGCAAAAATGAGTACCTTGGATGAAGAGACCTTAAAAGCCCTCTTATTAAAAGCCATTAGGGATGAATGGATAGATATCTTAAACATGATGGGAAAGGGGATATTTCTCAACTTTCACTCAATGATATAGCAGAACTCTGTATCCATCTCTCAAGAGGCAAATCAAAAACTCAAAAAGGGCCTAGAGATCCTTCTCTCCTTAGGGCAAATAAATCCGCAATAGGATCAGTGAGTAGGGCTGAAATTGGCAGTATGCTTGATGAATTTAAGACTGACATCTTAGGGAATCTTAGTGAACAACTAGATACCCTTAAGATCCATAATAAACAGAAAGCAGAAACTGAGGCTTTAGCCATCTTTTGTTCAAAATGTAGAAAAAAACATGCTTTAAGGGAATGTCCCTTGGAAGCACAAGTTGTGGAAACATGTGTAATTTGCTCAGAAACCCATGAGACCAAGGATTGTCCTTCAATTCCTGGCCTCAAAGAAGTCTTTCAAGAAGATCCAAGTACGCTTGAATCTCTTTGTTTTATTGCAAGGAAACCTTGGCAAGGACAACAGAATCAAGGATTTAACAATTCTATGAATTCTCAATCCCAACCAAATTGGAATCCTTGGCAACAACCTTGGCCTCAACCTCAAAATGCTTTTCAAGCATGGTTGCAAAGCATGCAAAATCCTTATGGGAGATTTGCCCAATTCTATCAATATCCTCCATCCTTTCAGAATCAGCAAGCCCCCCAATTTCCAAATCAAGGTCAACAGCTATCATTGCCATACCTTCAACAACAACAACCACCTCCACAAAATCAAAATTCTCAACTCTCCCAGCAGAAGTCAAATCAACTTCCCTCTCAGCCATTACCCAATCCAAATAATAGGAATCCTCAAAATGCTTATATGATGGAAGGTCAACCATTCCCTACCTATATGGTTGTTCCTCTCAATGAAGTACAACTCAGATCAGGTAGAATCCTAGATCAACCTTCCACAAGTGTTCAACAACCAAGCATTTCCGAGGAAGAATCTCTCAAAGTCAATAAGGGTTTTGAAGTATCCCTTCAAAACCCAAACCTTCAAGAAAAAGAAAAAGAATCAACTCCCATAGTTGAGCAACCCACATCTTCAACTACACCTCCTTTTCCTGAAAGATTGCAAATTGACAAAGGAGTAGAGAAGCAAATTTGGTTGCCTGACTATAGCTTTCTAGATGAATTGAAAAATGTCTGTATCAAGATCCCCTTGTTACAAGCCATTAAGGAAATTCCCATTCTAGCAAAGACAATAAAGGAGTTGAGTTTGAAGAAAACAGGAAAAAGAACCCAAGATACCAAAAGGATACATCTAGTTGGAAAAATTGCAGACATAATGATGGGTAAGATTACCATGCAAAAATATGTGGATCCTGGTAGCCCTATTGTCAAAACTCATATTAATGGGGTTGAAATCCAAAATACTTTAATTGACTTAGGAGCCGCGATCAACATTATGAGTAGACAGACCATGGATCAGTTAAAGCTTCCTAACCTTCTCTTTACACCTACTTTACTGCAACTTGCAGATCGATCAATCATTAAACCTGATGGTGTATTGGAAGACA